>JAVQJF010066497.1:0-40959 GCA_036023855.1 Gadopsis marmoratus | reverse complement strand
ATATATATATATACACACACATATATATATCCCACTGTTTCAGTATACCCATTGCTAATAGCTGTAAGCACTGAGATTGGCCTGAAAGGTTTAAGGGCATTGTTCACTCATCATGTGATAGGGACATTTTTATGCAGGAGAGATCCCTGATTAGAGGGTGAGTTTTAATGACAACTAATTAGCCAACCTCTTTAGCCTTGGCGTAATGATCAAACGAGCTGTCATCTGGTACCTGATACAATGATCCTCTCACTCTTGATATATTTTATTCCTCTGCAATTATGCAGCCCCCCAGTGCACCACATGTGTTTATTGCCTCAAGCACACATGTCAAATAAAAGAGCAGCTTATGCACCTGATATTCAATTATTGCCCGCTGCACCACCATGCACAATGGGGAAAATGTCAAAGCCAGCAATCTACAATACTTCAAGCAGCAATCGGTACGCTGCGATCACCGAGCTCTCATGCGTATACACAGACACACAGATAGGATTTTGATTATTGAATATGAATGGGAACATTTTCTAGCTCATCTATGCTCAGTTGGCTTTTTTATACTTCCCTTTGTCACTGTAAAAAGAATTTGGCATATGACAATATCACTTGCTAGGAGGAAGAGCTCAAAACTAATGTTTGCTTACAATATGAAAAGAAATCACAACAACAAAAAAAATCTATAAATAAATAGATAGGCAGGTTCATAAAGCAACAAGAAAATATTTTTCCATATGAGGGAAATTAGACATTCTTGAAGGACTCTGCTTAAAATGAACCAACATCCACGTGTTCTTGATATATCTGTGCTAAAGTAGCTGAAATGTGCAGGAGCACTTCATTTATCTATATGAGTTGAATTGGGGGCAGAGACATGAACATATTTTGAAGAGAATGAGACTCCATGTGTTTATAATGAATGCCGTTGTGGTAAAAAAAAAGAATTAAAAAAATCTAACTATTAAGACTGCATTTCTATGGATAATTGAATTATTTCACAAACCATGAAAGTTCAATTATTCTTGAACCGGTCTTTGAGATAATTTCTAGGTTTTTGTCTTCTCTGCCGTCCCTTGACAAATATATAGCTGTACAAAATGTGTTTCTGATTATTCTTCTGCAGCTAGCCCAGTGTTTACACCATCTTTTATGAACTGAAATAGCTCCTTTTTAATTGACTTATTCTTCCCATTTATTCAAACACGATGCTGTGGTCACGCTCTAAGTGTTTAATTCTTTCCGTTTCCTTCCTCTAAAATGCCAAGTGCTGTTCTATTGATGTTAAAATGTGTTGGTCTCCTAATTATACACTTCTTGAAAACAGATTGTCATCTTGGCAGTGTTTCACTTCATACTTTCTGGCTTATTTCATTTTTTTGTCTCTGCTTTTGTGCACATCCAGCATTATCTTATGTGTCTCAGAATCTGATCCAGTCGCACTGTTAGAAAACAAGAGGGAAATGTTTAGGAACCTTTGGAAATTTATACAAAATATTTCTGGAAAACTCAATTTTTCATTTGCTTATTTAGCTATTAAAATACTACATTAATGGGAGCACTGTAATTTTATTTAGCTTCCCAATATGTGGAAGGCAAAAGCAGGATTTGACTGTTTTATGGAGTCTGTTGTTTATGAATCCAGTTGATTAAAATATTAATTGCTCCTGCGCCAATGAATTAGTGAAGTGACATCGCTGGAACGATTTACTTAAACGCCACCTCATGTGTTCATGTCATATGCAATAAATCATCAGTCACCAACACTAAAAAATGAAATAGACCCATGTTCTGGTCCTGCCTCATGAAGTTTTTGATTTTCTGTGTCTGCCACCGCAACTTCCTTTATATTCACCGTTGGCTACAGCTGAGGGATGGTGTGGACGAGGAGAACAGCAGAGAGAAGCCTTTGATTTGCTGAAAAAAAAAAATCAAAGTGTGCATTTCTACACACCTACAGCATTGAGCCAATCTGGAATAGGTAGGCAGGTTCCGTGACAGTTGCCATTCTGCTGCACTATAATGACGTGTACATTGAGGGTCTGAGTGGTTGTTCAACAAATCAGAGACATCACATAACACAGCAATACACACACCACCCTGACTGGGAGCCCGCTGGCTGCTGTCCCTGGTGGACGGCGAGTTAACTTGCCACCTGCTCTGCTGGATGGTTTGTGACAAATGTTGATAGATGTTACAAGTTTAAAGAGATAATTGATTGTTTAGGCAAGAGAATCCCCGTGTGTAGGCTTCATTTACCAAACGGCCTGTTCTTCATTTGCCAATTTGCCATCATTTATCTTGGCATTTACTAGTGTGTGTGTGTGTGTGTTCTTGAAAGTGTGCATTCATGACAGATTTGCTTCACAAATGTAAGTGTAAGAAAGACCTGTGTCTCAAACTTTAAGGATGATATTAATTATTTTCATATTCACTTGTCTCAACTAATCAAATATTATGGTCATGAGCATTAAAAGAATGCGTTATATGTTGAACACATGCAGTATACCACATACTGAAGATTAGCAGATACTCAAAGAAACAGAAACATTTTAAGAAATAGCCTGAGGTTTTGTTTAATCAGAGTAAAAATGTTGAGCTGTTATCGTTTCATTGAAAACTTTAGCTCACGAAGGTATGGCTGTGCTGTTTGCGGAATCCTCTTACACTCTGCAAGTCAGTAATTACTCTTTTACAAACACGCTGTGTGTATATAAAAGCTGTAACAGGGAGGAACCATGCGGTCGAACCAAAGCCTCTCTATAGGAGAGAAGTGTTGCAGTGAGCACCTGTTCGGTAGATGCAGGGATGGAATGTAGACTGGGGAAGTTCTTTCAGGGTGCCCCAGATGCCAGTATAACACAGATGTTGTAGTGTTGCTCCAAAACCACAATCACAACATATGGTAATTGCTGCAGAATTATTTTCTGGCCAGCTCTCTAACCAGGGGCTGATAAAATGGAGAAGTCAGCTACCGATGCTCTGCGGAATGAACACCTGCCAAATCTAACTACATGAGATGTCAGTCCTGTGAATGAAGGGCCACCAGGTAAAGCCATTAGGGCTCGTGATGGCCTCGGCAATCTGAGAGGCCATGGGTGAATGAATCTACAGATGTGTCTCTCAACATTCTTCACAAAGTTAATTGTTAGTGATGCTGCTTCGTGTGCTTGACCTCAATATCCCCCTGAGCCTGTTGAATTGAATTTTCAATACACCGATATGCGAGATACCAAATTTACCTCCTAGATACTTTATCAAAAAGAATTTAAGAGAATGCAGTTGTTTTTTTCTTTACACTGTGCTTCAAGGACAGATTTTCTACGTGTCTTGTAGTGGGAGGTAAAGAGGTTATCAGTGGATGGACTGCCAGATGTTACAGCCAATCATGTATGAGTTTGAATTTCATACCTTAATTATACAAAATATTGCGGTGGTAAAATTTCCACTTAAGTTCCATTTAATCCCCACACACATTTCACTTTGATTCACTATAAGGAGTATGGACCCTGCAGATACGATACTTTTGGTCCAGCAAGTTTTTATTAATTAGGTGTGCTAAGTTTTAGTTTTGTCAACACAGCTGACTAATGATATGTTAACATAAAAACCCACATGGTGCTGTACTTCCATTCTATTGCAGGATAGAGGCAGCTTATCTAAAGGTAAGATTTACTGAGGGATTCCTTTCTCTATTGACCTCCAAGTCAAAATCTTTAGGTGGGAGTCTTAATGTAAATATACGTATGCCCAGAAGAAACAGGGTGACTTTGAGGTTTTGCTCCCTCAGCACCTTGGTATCTTAGACATGTTTTGTGTCTGCATTGCAGGCCATACTGCTCCAGACTTAATATGAGCAGAATGTGGAAAAACTGTAAAACCTCACTGAGGCCCACTGAAATGCAAAAGAAATGAAAAAGAGAATGAGGTGCAAAATTATGGGGAAAAGTATGAACTAAAAAGGCATGTACCATAACTGTTGACCAGATGCAGCCAAAAGCTGACATAGGTAACTAAGTATAATTACTTTTGTATAATTATTGCAACATATATTAATACATCAAAACAACAAAAGTAAAGAAGAATTTCCTCATATATTTCTTAATCTTTATAATGGTGCCACTAAATCTGAACAAGATCGTACTCACCAATACTCAGTTACCTAACAGGTATTTAATTCTTATCTGCAATGAACTGGTTGAATCAGAATTTTTAAAGCAAGTGTTGCCATCATAGAAATGTTCTTTCTAGACATGCCAATGCCTATATTCCCCATGCTCTCTCATCGCAAACAAAATGCTGCTTCCCTGTCAAATTGACTCATTTCCCAGTGTTGCTGAGGCACATCTAAAACATAGTTAGGGTTTTGTGAAGCATTCAGCAATATCCAGGAGCAGCATTTTATCTCACTCCAAGGCGCGACTTACCAGTCACCCGGATATTCAATCACTGAGCTTTCTTAATTGTAAATGTTCAAATGTGGTTGTTTTGCTCTGGCTATTAGCTTTGCAGAGAGTGTGGAATGTGTTTCTGTTTCAGCACAGTTGAATTCAGCCATTATTCATCCATAGCCCAGAACCAGCCGATGGGGTTGGTTAGAAAATGAGCCCTGTTCTCTGTTTCTCAAGTGAGTGTTTTTAGTCTAGAGTAAACACACATGCTTTTATACACACATGCACTCACATACCTACACACACTACAAACCGCAGAGCCGTCGGAGGAACAAATTAGAGATCAGGCTTGTTCTCTTCTGGGTTTTTGGCTCCACCATCTGGTCTTCACTGACAAAGTCTCAGCCCAACACTTGCACTAGTCATGAAAAACATTACAGCTTATAAATTACATAAACCTCTGTATAGTGTGTATATTCTGCATATACACACTGTGCCACACTATACATTAACATACTTTTGTGCCTCTTATAGCAACTAAATATTTAGCTAATTCAGCTTTCATGCAAATGATTAATAAACTATTGAATGACTAAGATCTGGCCTTGTAACATCCAAAACAAGATCCTTCTTTTGAGACCCTGAACGACTATCACAGTAGGAAGAAAATTCCAAATGCCAAGTTCACCAATTTTACAGCCAAATCAGGAATTATTCTGGGATATTGTTTAGACCAACATCTAATGAGTCTGGCATAAATAAGAGCGTGATGTTTGTTTCTAAATTGCAATGAGGAGAAGAACAGGAGCAGAGCAGTGGCTTTACATGGTTATCTTCAGAAGACTAAGTTTATTGATTAGTGGAAATGAGATTGGTGAAGAGAGGTTTTTTGCTCCACAGGGGGTAGACTGGTAAAGGAAGGAGGGTGTCTCACTTAAAAAGATCTCATGTTATGGCAGCCTTTATTAAGACCCTTCATTTGCTTTTGAAGACAGGCTGGGGGGATCAGTCCTGGCAGGTTACAAACGTGTGGTGTCTCCATTGCTTATTCTCCTACTGACAACATCCTTTGAAAGAAATTCTGTTTTTCTGGCTTTGTGTGCGTGTGCATGTGTGTGTGTGTGTGTGTGTGTGTGTGTGTGTGTGCGATTTACAGGTAGGTGTCTGTGTGTTTTTGTTTGTGAAACTGCCTCCTGTAGAGTCAGTGTTAGCAATTAACGCTGCAAGTCTTTTATCTGTTGCAAGCCAACACTCTACATGAAGACATCGATCCATTTTGGGGGATAAAGATATTCAAAAGGAGAATACCGCAATTATGCCTTGTCATTGTGTTGTTTTAGTTTATTAATGTATTAACTGAAAAAGGAGACTTTTGCTATTTAATTATTTTGAATGTTTTCCAACATAACAAGTCACACACAACAGTTACAATCATATGGATACCTCTGTTTAAACAGCAGGCAGATGCAATAGTTAAAGGAGAAATAATAGTTTCCTGAGAAAGATCTCCTTTCCACACAAAGCAGGGTGAAAAATGTAATTGAGTATTTAACAGGAGGCCATGTGTGAAAATTAAATATCGAAATGTTATTTGAAATATATTAACGTGATTTCTCAAAAAGCTTTCATAGAAAATCAAGTACATTTCAATAGCTCATTCACAGAGATTACATCCACTGAGATGTTTTTTAAAAAACATGCAAATTAAAAAGCAGGTTTGATTGCTCAGTTATTGGCCTTTCATCTACACTTAGACAACCTTTTAGACCACAACGCCAATGTATGGAGGCTCAGAAATGCCATAATCAAAAATAAATGACTCAATAAATAAATGAATATGCCATTAAATGCAGCAAAAATAATATTAAAAAGTATCTGAAATGTAAAAAGAATGCAAAAGAAAAACAATGCAGAAATAAATACAGAAATAACTAAGTTTGGGGAAATAAATAGGGGGTGAAATGCAAAAGGAAAATAATACATAAATACATTTATAAATTAATAAATAAAATGGAAGATTAAGTGGGAAAGTAAATAAATTGGGGAATTTATATGCAAAGAAAAAATAATACAGAAATAAATACAGAAATATCAATTTATTTCACATTTTATCCATTAATAAATGCCTACATTTAATTTGAATATTACTTTGGTGCATTTGATTGAATATTAATTTATTTATTGAGGCATTTATTTATGGTTATGGCAGTTCCAGTCCTCCACACGATTTGAAAAATGCCAGTAGTGCATTGTAGTGTGAGTCAAAATAGCACTGGGATATGAAGCGGTTTTGGCGCAGTGGCCAGAGTCAGAACTGCAGGTCACATGACACCCACTGACCCTAAAAGAAATGTTCCCATACAAAATCACGCATTTGTGAAAACATGAATACATTACATTACAGATGTGTCTGTCATCAAATTAATACGAATTACAGCAGTACTGCACACTTAAAAGTGTTTTTGAGCTATAAACTAAATTATGACTGTACTGTAATAAAACACATCAATGCTGGTATTGACATTTCTTACCAGATTTATAAACACCAGCATTTAATGGGTAGAAAATGGCTCAACACGCCATCTACTGTTTTAAATCAGCCTTGAAACTTGCAAGGCCAATGCTGACATAGAATCAACTGGTTGGGAGCTGTCTACGTCATGAAATTTACATAAAAAGACTAATCAGCGTCAGTCAGTTTGCACCGTGTCACCATGTCCACACAGCCACTAAGCCACATTTCCTACAGTTGTTGATCCCTCACTGTTACTCTAATTTTGATTTCAGATGTAAATGAGTCAAATCTGCTTTCTTTGAAATATGAGGTCATTCACAATATCCTGTAATAATTTTAGTACACTGCTGAATAGAGCTGAATTGCGTGTGGGTCTGTGCATGAGACATGTCTGACAATGCGTGAAAATAGACATTTACTTAAAAATGGGTTTATCTCGTATCCCTCATACCACCTACACTAATGGTGGAGGGGGTAAGGGTATTTGCTCAGCTGAAAGTCCGGCTTGTTTGTTTTGAGGAGTATTCAAGCACTTCCACAACATATTCTTCCTCTTCCCACACCACGCTGCTGAGAACTGGCAGAGTG
Source organism: Gadopsis marmoratus (assembly GCA_036023855.1). Classification (NCBI taxonomy): domain Eukaryota; kingdom Metazoa; phylum Chordata; class Actinopteri; order Centrarchiformes; family Percichthyidae; genus Gadopsis; species Gadopsis marmoratus. Next base: position 33,471 of record JAVQJF010066497.1, on the reverse strand, counting down.
GGCTGCCTTCCATTAGAGCAGCATTGGGGAACTAACCATGCAGAAAGAAGCAGGCTTAAGGAAAACTTGTTTCTCTTTAAAATGGATAGGCAGTAAACACTCTCCCTAGTGATTGCTTTCTCCTGACAAAAATTATATTTGGTGCTTATACATACCAACTGACTAGGCCCAGATGAAGCCCTCAATAGCTGGGTCTCTGCCATATATTCAGGGTTGAGTTTAGTCTATGGGTAAAGATAAATAAATGTGAACATTTTATATATATAAAATAACAGATCAACTGACCTCAACCCCTTCAAAGCAAATAGAAAGAAGCCTTCCACATGCAATGACCTATTTGATTTAGTTCATTTTAATTAGGTGGAAATGATCTTCCTATAACTATGCACATTAAATCAAGTAGGCCACAAGTTCACAACACAAAAGCAAATGTGCTTGGCTTTCTTTGTCAGGCAATAATAGCTGTAGCTATACACAGTACAATGTTGACCTTGTTGAGGTGTGTTCAAACTAATAAAGAAACTAATTTAGAAGCGATGCAAAGTCAGTGGATAAGGCTGGAATTAAGGCAAAGAGGCAACTGTGCAAATTAAAAATTGTTTCAACTTCTCCCATGAATGAATGGACAAGAAAACAAATGGAGAGTTTGGAGGAAAGCAACAGTAAGAAATGAAGTCCCGGGGAGTTTCGAGATCAGTCTGTGTGAGCCTGAGCAGTCCACTGAAACACACAGACTGACCACAGTTTTGTATAGTTGGTGCATTGGACAACCCACTATTAAACACTATAGTACAAGAATTATGGACTGAGCCCCACTAAATACAATACAATAGCATTAATAACAAAGTCAATACAGTATTACCATTAAGGGATGCCAAAGTCAACAGTCTTTACATTCTTTATATGGGGCATTAAAACCTTCATATATCTTTCTGTTTAGAGATATGGTGTGACATTTGTGAAGCAGCACAAATTTTTTATTAACATCATGAATTTTAAATCACTTGGAATGTGTTTGATTATTTAGAGATATTTCTTCAATGCTATATCCATTGTACCAACTATAGTGGTTTAAACATAAAAATAATTGGCAATTTGTTAAGCACTTAATCTATCATTTCCCTGATTAACTACACAGTTAAAAGGCTCCTTTGTCTAATTACACTGAAACAAGAGGGTTATAATCAGTGCTAAGCTTTGCCGTTGATCTCACTGATGGTACTGCCACGCCCCTTGTAGGATACGAGTGCTTTATCTTAGATGCAAATCAAGAGATGATTATTACAATGTCTCTAACCCGTTTTACCACCCTTGTTTACCATTTGAAAAATGAAGAATACAAGGAGAGGCACATATTCAGAATGGTACAGTAGTCATGTAAAAATAAAAAATGTATTCCTAATGTGCATTATCCCAAGAGATTCTTCCCTAAATGAGTAAATAAATACCATTGTAATGCAGCACAACCCTGCCCCCGATTTGAGGCAAATCCCCTGTTAGGAGTATAAATCTGCAAGGCTTTGTGGGTAATTAGCGAACATGCTCGGGAACGTTAGCAGGGCTTGGCAGGTGCGTTTGATCAGTGGCAAGAGGAAAAATCACTGTTGACAGAGGGAGATGGCAGGAGGATGGAGACAGGAGGGCAAGTGGGTGGGGGAGAGAAGTGTGAGGGCTGAGGGGCAGGTTCCACTAAACCGCACTTTTTTTTTCCCCCATTTAGCACAGATACGCTCTACAGAGACAAGGCAGAGTATTTATATGAGATTATTTACTGGGCAACTGACAGATATTAAATGGATCAATTAACTACAGAGAACTGAAGCTTATTGTGGTGTACTGTCATGTACTGTGTTACCGTTTGGTTTTATCAGGAAAGACCACAGAGAAACATCATATTGTAATGATGAACTAATGAGACCAATGATAAAGCAGTAGTCTTGTTTTATAATGAGAACTTCTTGAAACCCCTGTGAAAGCTATTAAAATTCTCCCATTTTAATATTTATGATCACCTCATCATTTAATTTTGATCTGACCTAAGATTATAGCTGTGTAGAATTTGTTATTGATTATAGTATGTGTAAAGGTGATGTGTACCAAATTAATACAATGCAAATCAAATGCACTCTAATGACTACTCTTAAATACATCTTATGCTGCTGAATTATTAATATTATTGTGTGTGGGTTACCATGGGTTCAATAAGGCCTAATTAGGGGAGATACACTAAAGCTAATTTGCAGATGCCAGAAGCATAGTTTATATATAAGAGCTAATATTTGAAAGTCAAATTAAAGTTGAAAAGGCCTGTAATAATTGCTAATTAACTCCCTGGTTTTGTTTTTTTCCTTTGACAAACTTGAACTGAGTACAATATTCACAGGGCTAGTGCTTCGCAGTTCTGACCACAAAGATACATTTCAAAGCTTTTAATTATTCATTTGATGTGGGTATTCTCTGTAGGTTAGATATTATTTTAAGATCCCTTTGTTCAAAAATTCATTTTTATTATCGCTGCATGAAACGCATGGCAATTCCCCACATAACTAACCATTGGTGCAATTAACATCTTCGATCAAGATCATATTCCTGATAATATATACAGACTATGCACCTCCCCTGTGATCGCTTGCAGGGTTTGACTCTTCCACAGCTCCCTTGCATTTACAGAGTTCCATCCTGATGAAAATGAAAAGTGAAACTTTAATGAACAGGACTTGACTGTCACAATAATAAAGACTTTGAATCAACACCGAGGCCAGTTCAACAAGCAAGCCGACAGCAGCACCAGTGTAGTGACATCAAACCAATTAAGACTGACGATAAATATTAACAGGAGTGGGTATTAACAGAACATGACTGGGAAGCCAAGCTGTAAACAAGTGCTGGATGTCTGATCATTAAAACTGTGTCACACAGTGCTGCACATCAATGGAGAGATAGCGATTTTAACACTAGAATTGATCTTTCTTCAGAGCTGAATGAAGCGCTGAGCATTATCTTGTAAACAGAATGGGAATTGGTTAATACTGTAGGTAGCATACACCTATTAAGTCATGACACCATTTAGAATAGCAGGTGAGCATTCAAATTACTCTTTTGGGGTATTTTCACACTATGAAGAAAATATCCACATTTGCATTAATATCGACAAAAAAACAAAACAAAATCAAAACTGAAATGGTTTCACAAAACACAAGTGTTCTTAAAACAAATAATGAGGGTCAGTCCCAATTATCATGAAATGGTGGCAACATCACAAACAACATATCTCAGTGTGTTTTAAGCTTACAAAAACAGCACTCCCTTAACAAACTGTCTAAATGCACACAAAATACACACACGGACCTAAAAAAAACATATGATTCATATGAGTTCAATGGCTACATCAATGAATTAGACAAAAAGTGCTAAGCCTGAATGTAGTGACAGAAATACAAATTTGTATACATAGTTTGAAAAATGTAAGCATTTTCCAGACAGAGCAGGTCTAACCAAGTTGCATTATGGGAAGTAGGATTAAGTGTGGAATTTAATCAATTTTGATTATTCTGTATTTTTTGTTTGTCTCTCACAACAGAGAGAAAAGGGAAAAAGGTTTTTTTTTTTTTTTTTTTTTTTTAAATGTGGTGAGGAGAAAAGTGCCTATCCACAATCTGCTACCAGCAACAAAAAACAAACATTAAAATGATGAGCTTTGTCCCAGCTCGTCTTTGCTGACCATGGTCGAACCATCTTGTGATTTTAAATGCGCCGACATCAAAGATTGTGTCCATCAAAAATCTTGGTTTTGTTCACAATTCACTTTATTGTCCATAAGAATTTTATTTTTGTTATGTTGCCCTGTAGGGTTGCCTGACTCACTGCTTTACAAATGATTACTGTGCATCTCAAAGCCTTTAGAAACAGGAAAGGCTATGTCAGACTGACTTCATCACAGGTACAATAGTGTGGTTTCCATTATTTTGATTTGACTTCAAAGAACAGTTAAAATAGCTTATGTAGTAGATTTAATAGTCACAATAACAGAATATGCCTGAATCTGAACCATAGTTAAGCCCACTTCCTTCAACTATACAAAGGCTGAAAATGGGAAACTTTGAGTACTGGTGAATGTCACGGTCGCTAATAAATAGGCAGGATTAACGCATACCTTTTAATATTCGCGCTGCTTAATGGGCTGACAGTGTTGAATTATCTATAGATCTCAGTGATTCAAAAAGGACCATCAAACCCAAACTTGAGAGCAGTGTCTTGTAATTGAATAATACATTACATGTGGCAATTATTTCTGTTAGAAGCAGACTGAGAAATCAATAACCAAGGGATCAAATCAAGGACTGTGAAGCTCTTGTTTCTATTCCCCTTTTGACCAATTACATCACCAAAGTTTAAACACCTGCAGTGTCAAAGCTCACTGTGACACTTTCTTGCACACTATTCACCCTCTGTCACACACACACAGAAATTGTGTTAGACGGGATGCTCAGGACTTTGAGAAGATCTCATTTAAATGTGCACTGATAGGCTAATAACCGACTTTAAGACTTGTACATGTTGGAATCTCGTCTAGAGGATTACTGCACTATTGTGTACTAAATGAGCTGCACATCAAGACTTAATTGTAAATATGGAATGACTGGAGTGTAATGCATCTTTGTTGAGATAATATGCACTCATTGCACAGCCTGACCTGGAGTTATAAATTATGCACTGGTTTTTAGCTCCAGGCAGTATCCTCCCATGACACGTGTGGTGCTGATTAAGAGAGAGTGAAATGGGCCCGTTTTAATGAACATATCCCATTACACAAAGGCATACCTCCAGCACATCACTTAGAACACACAGGTGACAATGAACGTCTGACAACCTCGTGGTCTGTTGGTATTGGTGACTACAATTAGCTTTTATCTGAAATATTCACAGCTCCTAAAAAGGCTGATATCAGGTCTCATTAAATGATGATGCTCCGGGTGAGTAAAGAGAATACTGGCTACATCAAAGGCCTTGTTATGTCCAGTGAATACTAACTAATCCTGAGCTTCTTCTCTTCAGGAGCGTCTAAAGCCTGTAAGACCAGCAGCATCTGGTTCACTGCTGGGACCCTGACTGGTCCTTACAGATCCAACAGGAGACTCCTACTTATCACAAAGAAAATGATTGAGTGAAGATGGTATTTTTTCTGTAATTATCTGCTCTAGCATACAGCATTGAGTTTCGTCTGCCCCTTGCGATGCTTGGTGAACTGACATGCATCCTCTCGTCTGAGAATGGATCATCAAAACTGAAACCGTCAATACTATGAGAGACATAGGCTCATCCAAGCAATAATAGCCTGGAGTTAAAGGATACGTGCTCCACAGTTGATTGATTATTAGTCCCATTTGTATTATTTTGTGTGTTTGAGAGGGGGCGTGTGTGCGTGCACAAAATATTACATACAAACAACGTTTTTAACTGCGATACCTTTACATTTACTTGTTTTATTGAAGTACCTTCACCTGTCCAAAATTGTATTTTATTATCAATAAAGGCAGTGAACTTTGCCCGAGGCACATCCGTCAACATAACACAACCGAGGCCATCAAAATATTGTGAGGGAAAACAGAACCAGCAAAAACAAAACACACCTGAGATAATAATAGCCGAATTGCACTCGTTACCGAATGTTGGTGTCCACAGTCGTAACAGGAGAGTGAACTGCTATGGTGGGCACTCGTAAACCTTGGCAAAGAGAAACACAGCATTCATGAAATAAAAAAATCACGGGCAGAACTGCAGATCCACATTATTCCGATATAGAGAGGGAGAGTGCAGTGCTGGAGCAAGTTTTACAGAAGGTTAAAACATCCACAGGCTAGTTGAATGAAGACATGCACAACCAAAGGACTTAACATCAAAAGAACCTGTGTTTTCAGCTATTCTCTGTGGTGGGCTTGCTTTGCATATTTCATGGCAGTGGGTTTCACATCTATGCCCACCTTTCTATTGATATGTGCAAAGCCTTTTCTGTGTTTCAATTAAAATGGCTTTTTCTTGCAGAAAACGTAATCGGCCGTTCTGATTTGGAGGAAAATTTCCAATTGTTGTGCTTTGCTGTGGCAGGGAGCCATGCTAACAAGTGGAAGCATTCACCCCAGTACAGTTCTTCCCCTAAAGTGAAAAGTAAGAATAAGAACACACGTTTGTTTTCCTCCACATAAAAGCCTCCAGGTGACCTATGATTCCAGCCAGACCTTTAAAGAAATGGAGGACAATCAAAAGGACAAATGTGACGGGCCTCCTGTGTGAGGTACAAGATGAATGCGAAACAGCGCGTCAGTTCTGTGATGTCTTTGACCTGATAGTTCAAAGCTGCTCTTGGACTCTGGACCCCTGTTCAGTATGTGAGCACCTCAGACAAAGGCTTTGTTCATAATAAAGTAAATCCACCACATTGTTCCTTTGAGCGGAACACCACCATTTCAGCCAACAGGGAGGACACTTTCCAGGCCCGGACCAAAGCGAGAATGTGCCTACAAACACATCACACATACATTGTTTAATAGTCTTGAACAAATTCCCATTAATTTTAGACTATGTGCCTCATGTTCCCTACAAAAGTTATGCAGTTCAATTCTACAATCTGCACAAAAACGTATTTTTCTTTAGATATTATTCACTTATAAAAATATTCTCATTAATAAATCCATACTGAGCCAACCTGGTCAAGCACACCTTGGTACACAGGGTAGCTATGCTTTCATTATACAAACACTGTAGCCAACAAGTGTAGCCTTGTATCAGGGTGCATAATGCACCTCTGTTTTGCAGGGACAGGTTATGGGGTGGCAAGGCACAAGGCAGTGTGCTGTGGAGCTACAGGACGCTAACTCCCCCCTCCACCACCCCTGCTCTGGTATTAGGAGGCATGGGGTGGTGCTCCAGCCTGCGGTCATAGTTAACCATGGCAAAGCAGCGAACGCTTGCTGCTATGGTGCCTCCATTCCTCCTGAGACACAAGGGTGAGCGGGGCTTTGAAGTTAAAAGTGTGGCTGGGAGACAATATGAGCAGAATGTGAGCATCTATCTGTGGCATGTGCTGTGTGATGGTGTACAATAGTTGTAACAGAAAGAATTCTCTGTGTAGGGTGACAATCCAGTTACAGTATTCAGCTATGCAATAGGAACTTAATTGCAAAGGCTTCTTTAGATGTACACAATTTGTGAGTTAAAATACAAGGTTGTGTTTTAGCAGTATGAGAGGAACACTTACAAACAAACACAAGCCAGTAATTGCAAAAATTTAAATAGCTGAATCAGCAACTGCAAACGGATTCACCTTTATTTCCTGTCTGGCCTGTCATTTTGAGTTTATATGTGGGAGAGTAAAACAGATTAATAGGAGGTCTGTAACTGGTTAACAACTATTTGTTCAGTTATCACGATGATAACATTTAGGAAAAACATACTTTCCAAGCCTATAGCCAATAAGAGAGAGGTTGACGTTAAAAGTGACCATCGCTAACATAAGTCATTGTTTATTTTCCTGATTGTATAATCATTTTATGTGTATAGAACTCATAAAAAAACTCAAAAATGTGATAAACCACATCAAAAACATGTTGAATGATGAAAATCTAGAACAGCAAGTAAGAAAATGCTGCCTTGTGTTCACGAATCAAACTGTTAACAGCATAATAATCCATCTATCTATTTACAGGACTGTCAGCGATTTGAATTACACTTTTTTTTCATGTTTCCTTAGTCTTGATTCTTCCAAATTTTCAATAGCCACTGAAATTCTCCACACAATTTGGTGTCTAAAAGTGGTCAAAAAATTATCAACTCAGAGCAATATAGGCCGTTGTGCTTTAAGATTCTGACTGCAGCTTCTATATATACGTATGCACATATGATCAGAAGACACACGAAACAAGCTGAAATCCATGGCATAGTAGCTATTTCATTATCCAGCAAAGTCCCATGATGCTGCTGCCCTAATGAGAAGTCTAACAATTAGGACTTCATGTTTCATGTTGTGTGTGCATCTCCTTTAAAAGAACATCAGATTGGCGTCTTTATCAAACATAGTTTTTTATAAATCCCTGTCATTTACAATTAAACAGATCAGCAGCAGCAGCGTGCATATCTGAACAGAAGGCCTGCTTTACATTTCAGAGTACACACAGAGCATTCTGATGCCTAAAAAGGAGGCCTTCAGAGAGAACGAGAGCGAGAGAGAGCGCAAGGAGCTACATTTTAACAGAGCCCAACGCACGCCTTGCAAAGTGCGTTTAATGTTGTCTTTAGAAATATCTATTCCACACAGGAAATAAGCCCCAGTGATGATTTTGAAAGTGACCAAAAGGGCTGTGATGGGGTTTGGTAACCAGGGGGGTCAAGAAGTCTGTAGTTAAGCATAAGAGCGAAGGCCTCTTATAAGTATCATAAGTATGATGGCCTTCATAGAAATGTTTTTTAACTCAATAATCAATAGCACTGCCACAATGCAGTCATTCATTAGTAAAATGACATTGAAGTGACTCCTTGACATTGTTCTGATTTAGCTGTCAAAATTTCTAAAATAATGAATGTAATAAATCTAAAGTACTATCTAACACTACTGACGACAAAATAAGAATTTGTGTTTTTACTGCAGAGCACATGAAGATATTGACATAGTCACAGACCAACTCTATTGAGTTACAGAAAAAGAATGATAGTTTTGGATGAAACAACATACTGCCATTTAGTGTTCAATATGTTCATCATGGACCCTGCCATATCAGCAATTATCTTCATCTCATACACAAATTAATTTAGTTACCACCACACTTTAAAATCATTCCTTGAATTTTCTATTACTGGAATAATTTGATTAGACGGTTTTACAACTGAGGAAATAGGAAAGGCCTCTGCATTAATTATGTACTGTATAAATCTGGCACAGAAGAATAGAAAACAGCAGTTTTTAATATACTTCATAAATAGAAAATAACATTGAGTAGTAGCATTGTATGGCTCTTTGCTGCCACCTTGAGTATCTGAAAAGATACATTTTAGATAGAACCTTGACTACTTTTTATAAATAAATAGAGCAATATGTTTTTATGAAGTTAGTGGAGTGTTGGCATTTACAAAGTAAAACTATGTTCTTTTCCCTCGCCTAATAAAGATTGTTTGCATTTGATTTAAAATTAGGCTGATGGTCAGTGGGATACAGAATAAGCAGTTTTTATTTGAGAAACATTTACATTGGAAAAGGAAAAAATTCTTATTATTGGGAAAATAATAGTAATAGGCAATTAGATCTTGGAAAACCTATATTCCTTTGTTAAAATCCTAATGATTATCATTGCGCACGCACACACACACACCTGACAGCAGAGAGGTCATGGATCCCAGAGTGAAAAATAACATTCACCTCGGGTGCGTGTTACTGTTGGGTACTGTTATGTCCATATGTAAATACATATTTAATCAACATTTCATGTCTTCTGCTGCTATGTATATTTGTATATGTATATATTTGGCACAAACGCATCTTTGAGGTTGAATTAAGTTCTCACTTTCAGGTTGCAGCTACAGGTTTTGAACATTAATTTGGCTGCCACTCAAGAGTGCCTGTCTTCTCAACTTACTTAAATTTTCTTTTTTAAATGACATTGCCCCTAAAAATGTGAGCATAGAGTCCTGAATTTCTCTTTGGATTTAATGCTATGCAGAAATTTCATATTGAAACCATCACAGGTTTTGGGAAAATCCAACTGTAGGGTATCTAGATCAAAAACAAAAGTTTCATTACCACTGACATGTAGGAAGCCAAATTAGGCCCTGAAATTATATTAAATTAAGCCCAGCGGACTTGGTTGCAGTGTTCACTGCAGCGCATTATGAATATAATATGAAACCATTGTATTATTGAAAAGGCTCTACAAGCCGGCAGAATGTGTTTTTTTGAAAAGGGAATACTTATTGGTGTGTGTTTGAAAAACGTCTTGACCACATTAGCAGAGACAGCCACACTAAAAGAATGAACACTTTAATTCAGCTTAACATTTCAGTGATGAACTGTATGGACAGATGAATTAGTATTCCACAAAGAAACAGGGACATGTGGAAAAGTTCAGAGAACAAAGTTTAAATCAAATCGGTATTTGGTGTTGAGTAGATTAGTGCCAATGGATTTATTTATATTATCTTACTATACAGATTAGTTGGTGATCAATTGTCAGTGTCAATCCACTACATAAAGTATTGTTTTGTATTTTAGCAAAGCAGAAGTTAGTCCCAGTATCACAACAGAGCAGAAGCACTGACAACACAAAATATTCATTCTTATGAACGAACTCAAACTAGCCCATTTCCACTCAAACTATGGAAAACGCAAGTAAGAAAGATACTGTGGTCTTATCCTATTATCTGATTTGTAGACAAGCTGCGCCATATTGAAAAAGTCAACTTTCAGCTGGAAATTGACTAATTGACTTACTGTTCATGTTCTGAAAATGACCTGACACACCGACACAAACAGGCTTTTGAACGCCCTAGAAAAAGTTTAAATAGCTCAGTGATGCAAAGGGAGAAAGTCAGAATATGTTTTTAGAGAATCTTGATATCCAAAATGTTAGCGTGCATCAATATTCCTAATCAAATATTTAGCACACAGGTTATCAGAACATTAAATACCATGATTGGATTAATATTGTTCTATATGAAAATAACTGGAAACTGCAAAGTCAAAATATTTGAGCTTGGAGAAATTATTTCTCGAGCAGTCTGCTGCTGAGCCCATGCATTATAACTACATTAACCTCCACTGTACTGGCGGCACCTCCATTCCCTGACCACTAAGAATGCCTCATGTACATGCACAGCACATCTTTGCATGTTGTCACCACACATATTCAGCCACATGGTGGCACTGCAGTGCTAAGAGAAGCAGATTGTGTGTGCTGGTGTAACTTCGCACCTTATCTTAGAACTTATATGTATTCTGAAATACATTGCCCAGGTTTAAAATGTGCCAGTTTAAGATGTGTCTGTGCATCATTAAGCCATGATGAGGGATATTTCCTAATTACATTTAGTGTGATATCATATCGTTACTGATGTTAAATGCTTAATCAGATGAAAAAAGATGGTGAAATTAAATCAATTCAAATGAATGCAGAATTACCACAATGATGACACATGAGAGGAAATTGCATGGAAACCTTGTGAAGTGGTGACTGAAAGTGATGAGTGAATTTTGGTGACTAAAAGGTTAGAAACCAGAAGGTATCTGATTTGATCCCTAGACTGACATTATAAATGTGGGTGAAGAAAGTTAAGAGTGTAGAGCTTGTCACTTCATCATTACCACCACTCAGGTGCCGTTCAGCAGAAGCAAAAAAAAAAAACAGAGCATTGCTCTCAGATGAACTTCAAAGTCTTACAGGTACATTTGCATAATGTATACACAATTTAAAGTACTTAGTGTAAAGAAACACCTTCTAGTTTCTCATATGGGACAAGTGGTGCTTTATAGAGTTGAGCCGTAACACGATAACTTTGCGTAGATGTATGAATCAAAAATAACACTGCATAAGCAAAGGTCAGCGTCTGATATAAACATGCATTGGACAGTTGTACCATTTCACCAAAATCCACTTCCATCAGCCCCGGTGATGTACAGGCAGGGTTCCACGCCAAAGCACATGGTGTTGCCTTTCTCCACTGTGATAAACGCTAAATCTCTCTACTGTCCCATATGTACAGAAAAGTTGCGTACCAAACAACCAGCTGGCAGGCACAAAACGTCCGTGATCCTGTGCTAAACAAGAAACGTCAGATATTGCCAGTCCAACTGACACACAGTTTGTCATCCAGATGGCGATGAGGTGAAAGAGACAGATGCTCGTCCCCAGACACGCAGAGACCTGGCATCTCGAACAGCTCCTCAGAGGCTCTGAACTAACTCTAACACCAGCCCTCATCTCCTTAATTAGCTCTGTTTGGGAGTTTGCACATGGCTACTCACATCCAAGAGAAGCCCCATTGTCCTCCTTCTAATCAACTGAGACATGTGTTGACGGTCAGCACTCAGGGGAGAAAGTTTGTTTTAAGATATTTTGAACTTCTTTCAGACTGCATATTTTAAAAAATATGGAATATAGGAAAATGTAGAGGATTTTGTTTTGGACCTGTTTGATGTAATTTATGTTATAGTATATCAAGCACGGGCAAAAACACACTAGTTGTAACTAGTTGTTTTGCCTCTGTAGTTAACTGTCAATGTCTGTTAAACTTCAAACATGTTGGATTTTTTTTTAACAGTATAGTTCTACATTTAATAGCACACTGTGCATCAGATATTCCAAGTTTTAAAAAAAATTAATGTATATTCTCCCTAAAGAGATGGTAGAATGGAGGAGTCAGACAACTGTTAGAACAAGCATGTCAATTAGAGAAGACTAGCAGCCGTGAAACTCAGGGTCTGTTACACAGGAACTCTAGAGACATAGTGACAAAGCTCACGGGGACTGTTAGGCCTATAACAAATGGTTCCTGGGGATATGCTTTGTTCTGCAGAAAAAGGTCAGACTAGCTGTTGCTATAACAAAACAATTGCAGAAGTGGAGGACCCAATATCAGACAGATGTCACTAACAGAATAGAATAGATACCATTCCCTCCTCGCAATAGCTGTATAAATGGCTGTTGTACACTAACCCAACATTTACAAAGAGACTCAAGAAGTGACAAAATGATTGATGAATGTATGGATAAAACATCTCAAAATCCATTACACCCATCAGGTACTGACACAAAGTGGTTGAAGAATGTGACAAGGTAAGATTTAACTTATCAAACGTAAATAACTGGAACACAACCTATCTAAAATAAACAATATTGAATGGGAATCAAAAGAGTAAAGAGTAAGCACATTTCACAGTCTGGGAGACCCAGGTGAACAAGATGAGCTCCATAGTCAGCCTCCTGAGATTAACCACGACGGCCTGTGGGACAGACGTCATTGTATCCTCATCAACTAAGCTCTGTGGTTGCAGTTTTAGTTAGGAAGAGGCAGATACCCATTTAAGCTTCAAATATGGACGAGCCACCCCAATATCGCCTTTTTTGCTTTTCTGAAGACAGAATTGTATGAGGGCAACTGAGGCTTAGACCTTGGCGCACAACTTCATCCCTATAAATGAAACTTTGGAAAAGTCCAATAAGAAAGATCTACTCTCATTTTTGTCTTTCGTTCTTCTCCTTGGTTCAGTTTTTCTGCCTTTCCCGTTTCTCGCACTTTCAAAGCTCCTCTCGTTTACAAATGTTGTACATCACCATGTCTGACCAGTCAACTTTCTTCCTGTATTCTAACCAATAACTGGTTGCAAGATGGTGATCTTTCAGTCTGTCAGTCTACCACACGGACTATTGTTGTCTAGCCCTCCACATGCTATCACCACGGTGACCCAGTCTTTAGCACCACCACAGACAAGACACCATTCTATTTCTAGCATTTTACAAAGCTGCTGAAGTGCCGAAAAGTTTTCAGTAGCTGTCTGAACACATAATGAATATTGTTAATTAATTTCAACTTGACATTTCCATATTAAAAGTAATGGTGAATTTGTAGCTCGGGATAGTAAACGACAAAGTGTGTGTTCTAATATGGCAACATTTTATCCATATTTAGTAAGAACTAAATTACACCAAATAGCTCACAGGCAGCCAGCAGCATGCTGGGTGGCACACAGCTACAAATAAAACTGTGATTTATAACAACGTTGCAAAAAAAACAATATTGATCAACTGCCAACAACGAGAATTAAAAAAATCAGTGTGAAAATAGCTGTGCTGTTAACGCTGATAAACCATGCCTAAATGTTACTGTTAAAATGCCTAAATGTTACTGTTAAAATGCCTAAATGTTACACATGCCATACACGCGCAGGCGCACACGCACACCGCACCTGCCAACAGCGCCAGTTTTCAGTGTGTTCATGTTCACAGCACAGTGATGCAATTTGTAATATTAAAAAAAATCAAAACGTACTTTAAATTGAAACGTCTGCCTCTGGTGAGATGAAGATGAATTCTTGGGCTCTGGTGATAGTATCGTGCAGTCTGTGCTGGCTGCTGCTCTTCTGTTAGTCCGATGTTTGTCAGTTCGTTATTAATAATAACGGTAGATATACTGCATCCACAGCTGCCACCTTTGGAGACATCTGTTGGGCCCTTTTCTCCCCTTGTCCAATCAAATCACGTGTCTCTGGGCCAAAGTTACCAATTAACACCACTTGCAACTTAATGCCGGTAACGTAGCTCAGCTTCCCGGTGATAGCCGCATGCTAACGTCCTCGCTGCTTTTCACGTGTCTTTGCTTTCCACGTCGATTTCGAATATGTAATCAAAGCATTGATGCATAATCATCACCACTGTCAAAAACGTTTAAACCGGAAACCAGTTTCCTTTTTCCACAAAGTCTGTCTGATACGTTTCCTCAAGTCACTCATCACTTGAGTCAGCTGCAAGGCTGAATATTGAGGAGGTCAGGTGGTGTGCAGTTAGCTGGACATCGTGTTAATGATGTGACGCTGCAGGAGAAGCTCAACATACCGGCCATTAAGACACATTGAGGGAGGCTCCGTAACACGTGAAAAAGCAGTGACACATTGTAGCCACTGGAGGGCAAAATGAGCCAGGTATAGAAAGACAAAACAAACATGTGCTGAAATGTCTGTTTAACATTGTATCTCATAAGCAAAATAGTATCAAATACCAGTTTACAACTCATTGAAGTGTTTTATTAAATAAATATAATTTAATCATGTTGGCAGATGCTCCAGTTATGTATGTGCACTGAATGTAATATGTCCCCTCTGCAAGAAAACGGGAAAGTGAATGTCATATGTAACATTTGGTTTTCTAAGCATGCCTTGTTCTTCACACCACATTATGTGCACCTTTTTGGAATTAATCCATTGTGCTGCTGGAACCGCTCAGTGTGGTTTTATATCACCCAGTCAAATAAAAGTACAGGAAGGCGTGAAAAGCTAATGTAGGTAAAATACAATTTATTCCTGCTTTCAATTCACAATTATTACAATATTTAGAATCATAAGTACAGTTTTCACACTTATAATGAAATGTAATGAAGTGTTTTACATCAAGGCATCAGACAGCCGTTTTGTTTGTAGTGCAGACGTACAGTATGACACTTCCAGTTGGACACACTGTACTGCAGACACAGGTCCGAAGTGCAGTTGAGTCACAGGCCAAGACAGAGAAAAAAAATCCATTCTCATCCCTCTTATCAAAATAAAATATCTTCTCAGATACCTTTCCTTGATGACGATGACACCAATGCTAGTTATTTATACAGACTAACAACGAATACTGACAACTTTCTGGTGGTAGTCTGAAAGCAAGAGATCAGTGGATGTTTGTGACGAATATATACGCTCTCATTTCCAAGCGTTTGTAGGCAGATGATGATGCAGTTTTGTCGCTCAAAGGAGGCACTTGGTCCTAGAGAGCCACAGAGAGAAGAGAGCACAAAAAAATGATAAACTTTGTTTTGTGTGCCACAGAAAGTTCTGAAAGGTAAAAAGTTGCTGTTATTGTGGGGCATTTGGCTTTATTTCACAGACTGACAGAAGAGAGCAAAAGGAGATATGGGTAGAAAGCTATGGCGATCAGAGTTTCTTAATCATTGCAGTAGACCTTTCTGGGCCACCATGATGGCTCACAACCAACAGAATTCATACACAGTGAAGTTGTGACATAAAACGACATAACGAAGTAAATGTAAATGTCCCTACTTAACATGTCATCATTGATTTCAGGAAATTTCAAATGTATTGGTGCTAAAGTAACCCAATGAATGACAGGAATACATAGTGGAACCTACAAAAGACAAAATCTGTGCACTTGGATAATATATGGTGCTTTAATTCGTACTCAGTTGATTGACAGTTCACAGCAGTAGAAGAAAGAACCTGCCAATTTCCATATGTGGCCATATTTCTGATGATATATACGAGAGATTTCCCTTGCTCATTTGTAACACCAAATATTTCAAATACAGCAAGTTTCTGTTTGAAAAACATTCACGTAAGAAGCCTTTCTACTAACTGCGATTGAATGGTTTTGTTTAAATCACCCTCTCCTACTTGTACTTACACCTAGAGCATAAGCTTCAATGAGTCCAGCAATAGTACTGACGTCAAAGTACGGAGTGCTGACATACCCTGTGTCCTCTCTTGTGCTCACACAGGTCCACATCGCTTCCGCCTGCCAAACGCCTGGGCACCCACGTTGGTGGGAACGTAGTTGCTGTGCCCCAGTCCTCCTGACCGACTCAGGAAGTCAGCCAAGCGGTGGGTTACACAGGTGGCTGTGTTGCATGCCCGCTTCTGTGCTGTTGCATTACTTGTAAGAATGGAAAAAGATAGTGAACGAAGTTTATCATCAGATCAGACATCTACGTGACAGACTTTGAACAATGTTGTCTAGCATCAGCAACAAATTAAACACAGTGGAAATACATAGAGGGAAACATTCCAATAATTGTGTGTGCATTATAGACAGTCATGCTTACCCTTTACTCCTTTTATTTAGCCAATGAGTATTGTTTGTTTTCAATTTTAAATAAATTAAAAACAGCTTCCATGTAAAAGATGAATTTATTATAGGGGGAAATAATTTTACATTAGAATGGTTTTTAGCTGTTCTTATATTTTATGGTATTGTAGAGAAGTGCCTAAATACCGCAATTTTTGTAGCTCATTCCAAGTTTCAAGTCTCAAAATCTAACGTCCACCACTGGAAAATTAAAGCAAGGCTGTTTTCTTTGAGTCAATTAGAAAAATAGGATCCGCATGCATCAGCAGTCTTGTGAATGGATACAGCTGGATGAACATACAAAAATTAGAAGAATAAATGGGCTAAAAACTAAGAGTTTCTAATTGTATGAGTTGCCGTCATTTTCAGATTGCTCAGAGAGACTTCATTTCTTGCCGGGCGTCCCTGCTCCCACGTCGGTACGGGGATAGGTTTGCAGTTTGTGAATATCCTGGGAGAGTTTGCCCAGCACACAAGTGCTTAAGCCGGTGCAGCGCTTAGACATGGGTCTATCCAAGCTGTTAGAGACAGAGACAAACATGCAGAGACAGGCTTACAGTAAACGTCGCATGCAGATAAATATGAATAATTACATGCGTGATGTTTTTCTAAAATGTCATGCGTTTACAAAAAAAGCTGTGTCGCATGCTGACAGACCCAACAGGCATATGAAGATATCTCGTTAAACAAAATCTTGTAGTCAAGCTGTTCATGCTAGTGGTCAGTTCCATTCTCTGTACGTCTATCATGCATGTTCTCTCTTGTTCTGTGAGATCATGCTCTCATCAGTTTTCTGACATTTAATACTGAATGAATGAATGAATAACTGCAGTCCATGCATTAAGGGATTATGGCAGAGAGTAGATTTACATGAATTTCACTATATACCTTGATATTTAATAAACATCAAAGTTGGAGCTGTTGGGCTTATAAACAAATGTGTGTTATATATTGCTAAACTGATGGTATTTTACATAGGTAAAATCATCATTATTAGGGTTAAAATATGAAAAACCATACCTGTTTCCATCAGCTGTTTGGTGGTCTGACTCATCTGAAGTTATCTGCATGAAGTCCTTGATAGCTCTGAGTAACTGTTGCGCATCATCATTCGATAGTGTGACTCCATCTGACATGAACTCCTTACTAGTTCTGAAAATACACCTTCCATTAGACTGATCGCTCTGGTTCTACTGCAAGCATTGGTTTAAAAATCTGTGTAACAGATAAATACAACAGTAAGGCATACAAGGCAAACTTGAAACAATCTGATGTAATTTTTCCTTTTAAAATCTAACAGGAAGTTAAATTACATATTTACATCTGTTATGTTAAGCTTGGTGCTGAAGGTATCAACATGCAAAATGATCTTTGGGTCTTTGGGGAAATAATGTTTATAGATTTAAAATAAAATATATTTGATTAGTTATGGTAATCGAGGAAATGTGTTCAGCAGAAATAATGTTAAACAGATAAAAAATGCCAGACACTATCATAATTATTTTTTTTCCAAGGTAAATATAGTTTATACTTTTAGGAATAATGCCACCGCTCTTACCTGGACGGAGCTGCCTGTGAGACGTACATCTGACAAATGATCAGCGCATAGGCAAGAAGGAGAGTCCAGAGTTTCAGCATTATCATGATTCCCTGTAGAAAAGGTAATACAAATTGTTGCAAGGAAAATGTTCTAAATGCATTTTGTGTGACCTGTGTCCACAACGTTAGTTTTTTGTATGGAGCATGCATTCACAGCTATATGAATCCTCTCTCTCTCTCTCTTTGTCTCTCTCTTACACTCCCTCTCTGTTAGAGCCGCTGAAGTTGCAGAGGCAGATAGAATAGTCATTGGTGATTTACTGATACTGGAAGCTTCACCAGCAACTATAACAGCAGCTCTGTACATTAGCAGAATTAGCTGCAGCCCTAATACCATAGATAGTATAACCTCACCAAAACAGCAAAGCTGTTTCTGTTAGCAAAAGTATCCAAAAGTATAGTTGGATATCCAGTCAACTCAATCCAAAAACCACATAATCATATCTGATATTTAATAGTGACAGCATAACTTGCAACATCAACTAAAAAAGCAGTCTTTTATCTATACTTACCGTTAGATAATAGATCTTCTGATAATGAAGAATGAAATGATAGACTCACTTGTGAATCGGCTGAACACTCCCCACAGTACAGGGTTTTATATATGTTCCCCATGGGTTTCTCACTTGATCATTGTCTATTGGCCAGCCAATCAGAAGCATTACATCACTTAGAACAAGCCAATAAAAGGGCTTGTACACAAATGTCATGAATGTATGGTAATACATGTGTTTAATTCACAAAAAAGCTGCCAAGAATTTTTATCAGGTGGTAGAATAATTTGTAGCAAATTCATTCTTTAAGCAGGGTAAGTGGGAGAAAAAAACATCTTTCTGACAGTCATGTCTCATGTTCTTCAGAACTAATATGGTGTGTGCATGTGGACCCACTTACTGTAAATCCCCTGATATTACATTTTGAAGCAACAAATTAAGTTACCTCAAAGTGGTCAAACAGCCTTTGCTGCACTCGTTCACTCAAGAAAGATGGAAAGGGGACCAGGGCTAAATGCAGACATTCTAATTGAAAAGGAAACATCTGCCCCCCCCATTTAAAAGCGTGTCGGTCAGATCAGATCTAAACATCACTGAACCACGGTGGAAATTTCTGAAGCAGTGTCTGCAACAACAAGCTCTACATGTGACTTAACGTAGAGAATTGTTTTGATCCTGTTCATCATAATTAAAATATGGTTTCTAAGACAAAAGTATAACTGTGAGCTCTCCTCGTGGATAAACTATATCATCCTTCAGAATTCAGTAGTGTCTATCCGGTTTCTGCAAGCTAATTTCTGGGCTGTTGGTCTCTGGCCATTTTCTAATTGCCCTTATGAAACAATATTGAATGATGCATAATAAAACATCCTGCCTCACAATTAGTTTTTTACGTCACAAGTAAACTCATTAGTGTGGAAGAGCCCTTTAGTACTACTGAGCAGAGCTGCAGGCTCTGTACCAGAGGCACTAAATAAGTCTCCAAAAGCTCCACATAATGTCAGAAACTGCTCTTGGAGGACTAAAGATTTTAGAGCAAGTGATTTTAACCACACACACACAATGATTCATGTTAAATGTCTTAATCTCATTTGAGTGCCTTGCCAAAAAATGTCCAGGTTCTCATGCAACATCAGCCCAGTAGAGAACATGTGTCGAGACAGAAAATAAATGTGTATATAACAGAGCTGTTTGATGTCAGTGCTCAATTAACCTTACTGTTTTCAAAATCTCCAGAATAACTGTAAATGCTGACGCTAAAAGTCAAGTGAACCCTCTCTCTAACTCAGATGTCAAGTAGCCACATTTAACAAGTCAAGACCCACCTTATACAGTAGTCTGTGTAAGAGTAAGTACTCTCTGCACTGTTTTGGACTCAAGCTGCTCCCAGGCTTTGATTCTCCACTCTCTGCTCTGACCAGGGACATCAGCTGAGGCAGAGAAATTTCATTCCAAGGGGAAAAGTGTATTGTCAAGAATGCAATTAGCTCACACAGTTAACATTCCCTAATGTTAGGCATGAATTGGCCTGGAAAATTAATTGCAACACAGGAGAGCATTCATGACAGAGAGGACAGCGTTATGCTCACCGCCGTGCTCGTCGGTGACGGTCTCAGCTGAGTTAGTGTAAATGTGTCTTTGTCCCAAAGAGAGGCAGCACCATTCTTGCCTGGGACTCTGCTAAAAAGCCCCAAAGCACATTTCCCTCAAAGCTCTCTCATATCGACACCTTGTATTATTAAAATAGGCAGCAATTCAATTCAATTTTATTTTATTTATATAGCGCTATATCATAACAGAGTTATCTCATAGCACTTGTTAATATAGAGCAAGTCTAAACCAACGCTATATGTATAGACCCAACATTTCCACCATGGCAAAGCGCTAGGTGAAAGAGTTGCCAGTCAGCTGGAATGACCCCACAATATGGTAATATTAAAGTTAACACACGAGTATTGTGGAAATCTGAGCGTATAAATGGATCTTTGGTTATTCGCGATGTGAAATGTACATCAGTTCTCTGCGAGTTCTCGCGTTGAATCTAAAGAGGCAAGCTGAACAGCGGCCATTAGCACCTGCAGAACGGACCTTGAATGTATCTTGACATTATAAGCAATTACTAGGTCAGCTGGAAATCAAAAATGTAGTTCTTTGTCCAGGAATGTTGACAGAGCCTTAGTAAGAGAAGAAGAGGAAGCCAGAAAATTTGTGTTAGGAGATAAAGGCTTCTTTTTCTGTGAGACTTAGAGTTTATTATAGCATTAGGGGAAAGAAGCGGTCAAAGCAGGCAGAGACTTAAGTGCAGTTTCACGCTAAAATGAGTACCAACATAGCACCATGCTACCCGATCTGCATGAATACCTCAGCTTGACCACTCAACTCACCTCAGCACAAGCAGATTCATTTGCATTTCTGTCGGCTTTTGACATGAAATCACTTTCCAGGGTGTCGGTGAGAACCGCATCTTTTCCACTACATCAGGAGACGACTTCCAAAATCCTCCAACCCTGACCTGACAGCAGTAGTGATTCATAGCTGCCATTTGGTTTTCCAGTTGGAAAGAGTGGGTACCACGTTCCCACAGACTCCTGGGTTGAGATCTAGCCCAGGTTTTTGGTCACAGATCATCTGAATCTTCTCGTTAATTTCCACCGTCAAACACAGTTAAAGATCCCCCTCAAAAAATATTTAAAGTTCAAAACAGCCAACACACAGAACCATGCAACAGGACACTGGAAGGTACATACAGTATGATGGGGTGCCACATCATGGGGATGTGTATGGTCATAGACACAAACAGTAGGATGGCAGTCTTAAAGTAGCAAGCTTTTCAGTGTTTTAAGTATGTAAATATAGCATAGGGTTGTGTTGTTGGCTTGATGACCTCTAAACCTACAATGGAACTGGTCAAAGAATGGAGAAAGCAGAGAAAGCGGAGAACTAACAGGTTAGTTAAAGAGTGAGGAACTATTTTGTCCATTGTTGTGGAAAATGATCTTTGACTTCACCGCATAGCGTTAGAAACAATACAGTACAATTGGCAACACAGGGCAAAGAGGGAACGTGGCGCAATCGTGTGGAAAACCTCTAATGGACGTGAAGTGCCTGAAAACAGTTTACAGATTGGCTTCTGCACCTTCAGAAAGAACACCAGATTACCGTTGAGGCTCAGTGAATTGTAAACATGAAGTGAAGTATCCATTAGCAAAAGAACTTACACCTCCTGCTTTCCATTAGCAAGATAACCAAAGCTAAGCTAACATTTAAACATCTGACCAGTAGTTGCAGAGGGATTACAAGGCCTCTTCATGTTCCTGCCGCTGTCATTATGTTGTTAGGAAAAAGAGGATCTGCACAGCGTTAATATTCCCAGGGAAGGCCAGTAATTAGATTTTCCCCATGCAGTTGATAATTCCAGTCATCCGGACAGGGTAAATAATTTACTGTAGAACTACAGTAGTCAAGGGATACGCCCAATCATCGAATATACCACACATGCCCTACAGGAAAAGCACTCCAAATAGCCTTATAACGTAAAGACTGATGCTGGACTACCACACATACAGTAGCTGCATTACATCCCATACATTGGTCAGAACAGGAATGAAATTACACCAGGATAAGGTTGAGCAATATGGCAATATACATACCATTAGGCAGTATACATTTGTCCATAACATGTATATGGTGGTAGGTGTCGGCCAAGGAAACTTAGTGCAGCAGATGAAAAACACACCGAGCTTATTTCCCTTCGAAATGGGAAGATGTCCAGCAGTGCCATCAGCTCAGAACTGGCAGAAACTAGTGGGACCCAGGTTCACCCATCTACTGTCCGCAGAAGTTTGGCCAGAAGTGGTCTTCATGGAAGAGTTGCAGCCAAAAAGCCAAACCTCCGACATGGAAACAAGGTCAAGCGACTCAACTATGCATGAAACATTGGAACTGGTGCTCTGGACTAATGAGTCAAAATTTGAAATATTTGGCTGCAGCAGAAGGCTGTTTGTTCACCGAAGGGCCGAAGAGCGATACAATAATGAGTGTCTGCAGGCAACAGTGAAGCATGGTGGAGGTTCCTTGCCAGTTTGGGGACTGCTGTCTCTATATGTAGTTAACACACAGACATGACACTGATGTGGATCTTCTCATCTAACTCTATACAATAAGTAGTACAATAAGAAGAAAACACAGACGCTAGGAAGGCTTCGCTTATGGCGGTTCTTCTTAATCACGATATGGTGAAATAAAAGTACGCTTGTTTCTGTGAGTCTACAGGTGTTGTTCAGGGCTTCTCAGTTTGTTTTCTCTCTCACTCGCTGATGAGTAGCTACACAGTGGGACGGGGTGCGCCGTTTGCTGCCATTTCACCCAAAACAAACCAACCAATCGCCTCCAAAGTTCTAATTAGCTGCAGGCGTAGCAGCAAATCCATCCAGTGATAAAAGGTTTGGCTCATTCTAAACTTTCTGCTGGATGACACAGATTAGAATCTGAAGCTGTAATCTTGACCAAACACCATACAGCTTTCAGTGGAGATGTAATGAAATGACTTTTATGGACATACTCATGTAGTAGAGCATCGGGCACCTGGTGATGGAACTCAAGTGAACACAGTTACATAGAAACATGAGGGGCTGATGTAGTTTGAACCAAACCAGAGAACATACTTTTCCAAAGTGACAGTGTGTGCTGTGCAGCTGAAACATTTTAGGATTTCCCCACCTGTGCAACCGACAGTTTTGTTACCACAGAAACAATCTCATTTTTTGCAACATTTCACCATGGATGAAAGTCATTAAAACTCTCACTACTTCTGGCTGTGCTTGTGAATCATTCTCCTCCTACATAAAGCAGCAATGGTAATTATGTCCAATGTTCTGTCTCCCCACTGTGTCCCTAATAGGCCATTTAGAGGAGTGTTTACTGCTGCAATCTGCTGCTGTTGAGGCTCACTTTATAGGAGAAAGTTGAGTGCCTCTCTCTGAGTTTACAGAGTTTTTAAGCAAACCTTGACAGTCTTCTTAAAGTGTAATGTGGTGGGCAAGGTACTCCCAGTGCCACCAGTGCATGTCAGTGAAGAATCTGATTGTCTTGACTGAGGGCGTGTAATTGAGTAATTTGCAGGATCTTCACACATAGGTGCATCTGGCGCTACATCAGTTGCTGAAAATCCAGTAATGTTCCCCCTCTGGGTGGGTGCCGAAGTCTCTGCCTTTTCATCTGATATTGACAACAGTGGCGTTTCCCACCTCATAAAAGATTCATCCCTCTTTAACAACCCCTGCGTCGCACCACGCCAGCGCAGACAAGGAGATATCACCCTCTTTATTGGGCCTTGTTGCGTCAACGACGTGTTTAGAAAGCAATGCACTATGCTGCCTTGCCAGCAAACAGGGTTGGCGATTTGTGTGGGTCGCACGCACAGCAAGGATATTCATAATGACACACATATGCATGCCAAAACATATCCAACACGCCATATCCTAATCAGTGCCCAACATATTTGCACAATTTTTCGAGTGTACTAACATGGCCTTACACTGTAGCTGTTTTTTTTTCCAGCTTCTACTTTCTTCTGGGACTCTGCAGTGCTTCTGTGAAGGCAACCTTTATAGCTATGTCTATCCCTGCAGGTGTGGGGTCGCATAGAGACAGTGGAGCATTTCTTATACTCTTACTGGGCTGAGTGTCTCTGCAGCAGTTTTTCTCAGCCGCCGGTAGCGGTCTCTCCCAGCTTACAGAATTGTTTCTGTGGCAGTGTAGCTGACGAGCTGACACTTCAAAAGTACCTCACCAAGCTCTTAATGGCCTTTTGCTGAAATGTATGACAAATCAGAGTGCTGCAAGGTTGATACTGATGCAGTAAAAATTGCCCTACAAGAGGCTGTCTTCTGACTCTGAGCCCGGATGAGGTGAGCTGTCTGTTTTTTTAGCACCTCCGCTTTTCTTTTTTCCATCTGCTTTTTCATGACATGACATGTTGCTCAGGGTTATATGTCGCTAAATTACCAAGACAAACTATATCAGCAATCTCTTTGCCTCCATATGCCTTCTCTTCTCTTCTCTTCTCTTCTCTTCTCTTCTCTTCTCTTCTCTTCTCTTCTCTTCTCTGAGTCTCAGCTGTGCTTTAGCTCTGACACCAGAACCGTTCACCTGGGCATCACTGGTCCCCGAACAAATAGGGTTTGACACAGCCGTGTCTCAGCTGCAGTTCAATCTTGGCTCTCTTCTATGCCGGGGGCCCAACGAAGCTACACTCAAGCATGTGGAGGAGTGCTCTGAAGAATTTTAGTCAGGTCAGGCCTTAAAGGACAATGGATATTTTTATCCCGGGGAAGCTGACAGTGCAATCACTGTTATTGCATGTATAAGGAATAAGTAATACTGTTAGACTATCCAGGTCTCTGAAGAAAAGGGAAGAAGAACATACATTTATAACATTTATTTCTCCAATTTGTGTACAGATAATCTGGTTAGAATATAAAACTGTCTTTCTTGGCAAAAGGTGTTGAGGACAGTGTTCCCTTTAGAGCTTTGGAACTGTGGGATATATGATGATTGGCTCACACCAACATTATCCACCATGGCCTACATATGCGCTTGACGAGTCTGTTTAAAGGAATAGTTTGACATTGTGAGAAAAATATGCTTATTTGCTTTCTTGTCTGGATGCTAAATATGACGCTGGAGCTAGCAGATGGTTAGCTTACACTTAGCATAAAGACTTTGCTTAGCAGTTCAAAGGCAAATCTCTAACGCTCACTAATTAACATTATATATTGTTTTCTGAGAATCCAGGAACTCACATTTCCAACCAAGCAACTGTCATTCACTTTGGGTTTTTGTAAATGAACAAGATGTAAGGTAATTTATTCAACCAGAATCTCAAAATCTAGCAGTACAAGAATTAATTACATTCTATCTTGTTGAATTTGTACTAAAACTGCATCTCGCAGGTTGCCCTGCCTCCAGGAAGTCAGTGGTCCTGGCTAAGAAATGGTTTTGCACATAACCCCAGCTGCAAGTTGTAGTTTTTACACTTCGGTTTTTGTACAAATTATTTTTGAAATGTTGATCAAAGCTAGCCATTTCCTCTGTTTCTAATATATACTAAGATAAGCTAACTGTCTCTTTGCTCCAGCTTCTTATTTAATGGACAGACATGAGATTGGAATGGATCGTCTCAACCTAATCTCAGCAAAAGAAAGTAAATATAGAGTATTTCTCAAAATGTTCAGCTATTTCTTGAAAACACTGACATTGCAGACACTGAACTTCTGTAGTTTGATAAAGCAAATGACACGACATCCTGTCCACGTGGATTGGGCACAGGCTGTGGCATTCCCTGAAATACATGTAGTCCCTGCTCCCTTTGATATTCTCGGTCACATATACAGTACAGTTCTTCCACTTTCTTGACCCAAAAGCAAAGTGTAATTTCTCCACACCACTTCGTTCTTTCTCTGGCGTCACACAGTTGAAATAGAGAGTCAAGATTCACGCTTAATTTCCTGGACACAGGATGGTAACAAGTGCTAGTTCTGTTAGTGCTGCTCTCCCTCTGGACAACCATGAAGGCTCTGCTTCTAAAAATACAACACATTGCTTGTCAGAAAATAGAGGCCTTTTATATTTCCCTTCTCTATGTTCTGCCACAAAAAGTCTCAATTCCCCTGGTAAATTATGCTACTTTGTGGAGCAAAGTTCCCCCGGTGAAAGCCCCAGCTATAGTTGCACTGTTGCCCCTGAGCATCCTTAATGCCATCATGTAGTCGAGGAGGGAAATGCAATACTAGTCATTGCGTTGCCTCATCTCAAAGCATCTAAAACATTACAGAGATGTTCCACTGCCCAGGTTTTCGCCCTTCTTTTCTTCAGGAGTAAGGACAGTGGAAGCCTAAAGCAAGGAAGTGATGAAAATGCTTACTTAGCCTTTCACATTAAAGCCACCGCTGGGGAGGCGAAGCAGAGCTGCAAGGTGCAATGAAGGCAGGGGGGTGGGGGCATTTGATCTGCCTGCAGGGTTCACTTAGTAACACTTGCTTTATAAAGCTTCTCCTCAGATGACTTGTAGCAGCTCTCATTTTTAACAGACTAATACTTTTGTGTAATACCTCCGCTCTAATATACTCTTACATTGCAAAGCTAACAGCAACTACAAACATCCTTTGTCATTTAAGACTTTTCACCCTGAGCTATTTGGTTCACAGTGATTGCCATACCCGTCCAATCTTCGAGATGGATTCCCTCGGTCCATATGGTCGCTACTGTTCACAGCTGTATAGTGCGAGTGTTACAGTGATTGGGTAATTAGATTGCCCACAGTGATTAGACAGTCCAGGTCTGAAGTGCAATATGCGCCAGATGACAACTTGAGAGGATCACAAATGGATGGAACTATTGAACCACCACAATTAGATTGTCTTCTGGTGCCTTGGTGGTATTTTCCCGTTTATGTATTCTTAGAGAGTCGACTGAGCATCAATGGACTTTTCAGACAGTTTTCTACCTCACACCAAGCTAAAATAAAGACATAAATTACACGTGTAGCTATTTATTTTCCATTTGTCTTACTCATAATCTGTTGATAACTGAGAGGCCTGTAATGTCCACTGAGGAATAAACGTCACTTAACTTACTTAAACTTACTAGTTTGGATCTAGAGCACGTTGTGTATAAATGGGAAATATGTTCAATGATTCTTCAAACTACCTATTGTATCCATGCCAGTGCAGTCTATAGTGCGGCTGCATGCATTTTGTGCCAGGGACTGGCCACTGACACTGTTCAATAACAAGCTGTAAAGCTGTCATCCTCAGCACCCTTAGCAAAGTCATTAAAGGGGGCTGAAATTTTACGGATGTCAAGATTAATTTATGGTGTCACTCTGGCCTGGGGATTTTAATGATGTCTGTGTGAGAGAGTAGGAGAGAGAGAGAGCTACTTGTGCTCTTTATATCTCTGTTTGCGTTTCTCTCTGTCTGTCTGTCTCTCTCTCTCTACCTCTCTCTCTCTCTCTCCAGCGTTCTGTCTATGTTCTGGGGTCAGAACGTTCAGCAGTGTGCCTCAAGATGAGCATTAGCTCCCCCGTATACACAGCAACCCTGAGTCATGAGAACAAAGCTTGTCTCCTCTAGTTCAACTTTTGTCTCTTTCTCTTTGCATCTCCGCTGGTGTCACATCCCAGTGTGAGAGCACAGCTTATCATCTGTGGAGAAAGCCACAGTAAGACAGCACATAGAATGTGTAATCTCATTTCAGTGCTTCCTCTGGTACTGGAGGACCATTATAGGAAATGTGTAAAAAAAAAAGGGGATTATTATTGTCATGTAAATAGTTTCAGTCAGAGCATTAGTGCTAATAAAGTGACCTTGATTTGATCCTCATTAACAAATACAATGTAAAGGACCAGAAATCGGTTACTAAGCTTGTGTGTTCTTAGTAGCTTTTCAAACAAGTGTTTTCCTAAATCAGGTTGTACATTACAATTTAAGAACTGTCTCAGCTAGTAAAGACTTAGGTTTTACATAAATTAGTTTCTAGGGAACATCTGTAGTGTCGTCCAATCATCAATTGTTTCTATTTCTATTTTATTCTTTCTGTAGATCTGCAATTGATTGATTTTTATTGTGGTTATTCTTATTGTATTGATGACTGTGATGCTGCTGTGACAAAACAATTTCCCTCACGGGATAAATAAAGTATATCTATCTATCTATCTATCTATCTATCTATCTATCTATCTATCTATCTATCTATACATGCACTATGCATATTGGCACATCATGTTTAACATGTAGAACGTGACTAGGAAGCATTAGGCCAATAATATCTCCATGTTTTAATAGTGCGTCATCATTGACTGCAGTCCTCTCCTGTTTCTGTTGTGGCCAGCCAACTAATAGGCCTGGGAAACACCTGGTCTTTTTCTGTGCCTACACTGTGAGAGGAGAAAGGCACGGTGGCGGAGAAAGCTTGTAGGGGGTGCAACTACTGCCCAGCTGTGTTTTGTTCTGCAGTGCCCGACCAGCTGTATCAATCTGTCCAGAACAAAGTCTCGCTGTGTGAGCCAGCCAGTGTACAGTGTTGACTGGCAACAGGCCCCTGGTGATGATAGAGCCTTATTACACTGTAGAAATGTGTCACACGGGGACAAAGGCAAGTGGAGGCAAGTGCTGTGGTCTGCTGTGTGATTGTGGTGCATTGGCTTTACTTGCAGGATATTTTCCATTGTTGCTCTTTCGGCTTCTTTCCTTTGCCCTTTCCTTCCCTCTCTCCTCTCGCCCCGTGGTGCTTTAGCCTTCGACCTCCTCTCAGAGGGACGCTCAGTGCCACCCTCAGATCAGTTTGCTGTTGATTCACCACATTCTTTGGCAAAGGATCAAGCTGAAGAAGACAGAACAAATCTGACCGCAGAGAGCGCAGCAGAGAGCAGAAAGCTGCTGCAGCTGCAGGAGTGGAGTCTGGATTTTATCACCCCAAGTCTTTGCTTTGATGGGGTGTACTTAGCAATGGCAATTTCTTCTTAACGGCAGGTGTAATTGCCTTTTCTTTATGAACTCCTTCAGTTATTTACACACCCGCTTGGACTAATGCATTTTTGTAAGACTCAGGCAATTTGTAGTTTGGGTTGATGCAGTTTATGCAATCCAGCTTCGTGAATAAGCTTTATTTGACAGAGGTGACAGAATATGTTGTTGTCATGGGCGCATGGCTTGCGGCTCTGTCGGGTATCAAGGCATCTTAGAAGCCACAATCCGCAGACAAATTAATGATGACACTGCTTGTCATGTTGTTTCTGTCCTGTGGGAGTTGTAATAAGTCCGTATCATGCAGTGTTCGGTATTTTCTCTGCAGCATCGATGCTTTAAACTTGAGGTAGAGTTTCTCACATGAAAGACGAAGGGCGACGGTAATGTCATGACTGTAGAGTGCTGGGTGTAACATGGTGCAAGCAGGAGTAATACAAGCCTTGTGGGGGTCATGAAACACTGGAGCAATTCAGGAGCCATCACAATCAGACTCATCACGCTCAAAAACAGGAAGCATTCCGTTTTCCTGCAGGGAAGTGCTGTGCTCTTTTCCTCTTCTGCTCCAGCTTTTTTTGTGTCTGTAATGTATTTTGTGACTCCAGCTTTACAGTAGTTATTGTAGTGCCTCCAGGAGAGTATATTGCCAAAAGCACCGCAGCCCTGCACAGTTCATGATAAGGTGGTAAGAGTCTCTATCCATGAGCGAGCTGATGGCATGCGCTGCGCTGCACTACTTGCTGAAATGCCGTAGACATCTCTTCAGACCAAAGGCTTAGGTACTCCAGACTCCTCCTGAGAGCATCTTGGTTCAGGTTGCGTCTTAGGTTATTCCAGTACTTAAGAGGAAGCATTAACCAAAATAACATCAAGTTACACTCCACACACCCTGGACCTCTCAACTTTGTTGTCTAGAGGGCTGCAGCGAAAAACTATGTGTGCAGAAATGTGCATAAAAACCTGAGCTGGGACGAAAAAGAAGAGGAGGCGAGGAGAGAAAAAGAGACACTCTTTAAATAATTGCACACTTTGTAAGGGCCCTAATGCCAGGATTAATTTTTCACGAGCCATAACAACCCATTACTTGCCTTTAAGCTCTGTAATCACTCCTTACTGTCATCGATAATGATAATTTATTTAGAAGCCATATTGTCAGTGGATAAGTGCAGCCCATGCCAACACTACAAGGTCAGGCCTGTAGGGCAGCGCTGGCAGGTTTACACTCTCAGGACTGGTGGTTTACAGGAGGAAGTGCCTTTCATCTCAGCCTGAATTCATAAACCGTTCGAAACAGTGACTGGCTTACTGCCGCCTTGTTGAGGAGTCCTTCGACATGCCTACCTGTCCCCTGTGCATTATGAGAGTTTGATTGGGTGAAACCAAGAAAATAAGCTGAGTTGTCATCACGGCCCGCTCGTTGCTATGCTTCAGAGTCACTCACACAATTCTCATAGGAGTTTTACACTACACACACACACACACACTCTATATAGTGTATATATATACACAAATGCATGGATTTGCACAGGACAAAGGAATACGAGTGAGAGAGTACGAGAGAGGGAGTATTATGGTAGAGTGAAATTCAATCTCAAGGTGCCCTTGGAGGCTCAACTCATTTTTCCCATTTCTCATGGACAATTGAATGAATCTATAGAGAGCTGGAGTCCTAACGTCACAGTTGGGCTAGCCATTGTTCCACTAGCTTCTGTACTTCAGTACAATCTCATTGAGGGTTTCGTAGCCAGTCTGAAACTACTGGATGTTACAGGATGAACTGTAAACGTTTTGGTGGTCCCCTGAATATTCTCTTGTGCCATATGAGATTGACATGACACGTACGACATCCCCTTCATCCGCAGCTGTACTAAGATGGTATACAATGTAAAAATTATACATGCTAAACATCAGCATGTTGGTGTTGTGATTTTGTGTCATGCATGTTAGCACGGTAACGTTCGCTCAAAGCACGGCTGTGCCTGGATGCCACAGAGCAGAGCCGCTAGCATGGCAGTAGCATTTAGTGGTGTTTTAGCCATCATCCTGAAAATGTGAAATGTGTCTACCACACCATGCAAAATCCCTGTCTAGACAGAAAAAAAAAGAAACCATGCAACACACTTCTGAGCAAGGTTATGTTGAAGGACTGTATTTTTAGTCATTTTCATTATTACAAAAGTAAATGTGATGATTATAATTAGGTTCTCTTACTTCTGACAGAACACCAAAGTTCCTGTTTAGGCTCTCTGTACAGCTCTCTGATTTTGCGTGACCTTTCTTAATACTACTATAGAGGTCTTTGCATGCAGCCAGCCAAACGTAGCAGAGTCCCCCCCCAAAGTCTGATGTTTTTTCTTCAGATCGTGTAAACTGACCCATCCCAAATTGAGGAGAGCGTCTTCTTTCCTTCCAGTCTGGCTGACATCACTTAGTGTTTTGCTCTATGAATGATTGATAGCAGAGCTTGCCCCCCCCCCTCCTCCTCTCTATCAGTCAGGTGCGATAGGGGAGTGAGTAAGAACGGTTGGTGACAGAGAGAGAGAGAGGGAGTGAGAGATGTAAAACGTCAGATGCTTATTTGTACCTCAGGGCGGTGGTGAGACAGGAGAAAAGGGCCAGTCGTGGGCGAGACAGAGGCAGAGACATGAGAGTTGGCCTCTCTGATTAAAGAGATGCTTGTGTGTGTGTGTGTGTGTGTGTGTGTGTGTGTGTGTGTGTGTGTGTGTGTGTGCCCACCTGCCTGTGTGTGCATCTTGGCACTCAGACAGGCAGGAATGGGATACGTGGATCGATACAGTCCTTATAAGGCCCAAATCAACCCCCCCCACCCCGCTCGCTCCCTCAACAGGGAGGCCGATTGCATGTTCCAACCCAGCCAAGTGTTGATTTACCACAGAGGGCTATTCATTTCAATCTGCATCGGAGTTGAATAACATTTTCATATTGATCTGACTGTTAGCATTATCCAAACTCTTTCCCATAACAGTCCCATGACTGACACAATCAATCCCACCAGCCGTATTATCTCAGTTATGTCTGCTGCCTACTGTACACATGCATCCCATACTGTATATTATAATAATGGACTGTATTTATGTGAATATACACAAAGGGTGGGAGATATTGCCTAAAAGATAACATTATGATATTGCAGGTTATTTTTTGATATTCTGTATTCATGAATATAAATTTTAATACAGACAGATACGTTATTATTAATTATATTATTCATTTACATTAACATTTAAACAACTTGAGTGCACCAATTTCCCCACATTCACTCAAGTTGTCATAGACGCTTATTTAGCCGGAAACCCGTATATACAATAACCCCTGCTATGCCTAACCACAACCAAATCTAAGTAAACTATAGGGCAGCAGTGCAGGAAGCACTATTCGAAGCAGAAATAGACTTCAAAACGTCACCTTCTCTTTCAGTCATGTAGGTAGTTGTGTTGTAAATACGTCAACACGTTACTGATCGCTAGTTATTAATATCACATGACAAACGTTTTATCCCATTGCAAATAGTTGTGGTACACGATACGTTTTCCTTATAGTCAAAGGCTCGCAATGCTGCTTGGCATTAGAATCTCTCCCTGAGCCACATCTCATGTCATGCTGCACTGTAATGGAGTGCTTTATTGTTACTACTACTACTACTGCTGCATTCTGCTCTCAGCACACTCCCCCTTACATTAAATAAGGCAGCTGGCCATTGTGCAGAAGCTCCCCGTCCCGTAGCAGCCCATATCAGCAGATTTCCACACGCTCTGCTATCGTGAAGAGTAACTACGTCCAGTTCAGCGTTTATGGGGCCAACGCAACACAATCAACTATTTACACCACAGCAGCATCAGATGTTTGTTTACAGCTGTTGCGTATTGGTGGAATCACTCTCTACTACACCTGCCTGTGTTGATGTATATAATTGCTACAGCTGATACACCTTCACAGAGACAGAGAGCAGGCTTAATACCCACATGGCTCATCTGCATTAAAGATTTAAATAGTTTGTTTATTTATTTATGGTTCCTATTTATTCCTCTCTTTAACATAAACACAGGGCTGAAAAGCTATGGAAAATGCTAATTTTCGATAAAAGGGTTACTTTTGCCATCATTATCCCCATGCTTGCCCTGCGATTGACTGGCGACCAGTCCAGGGTGTTTCCTGCCTCTCGCCCAATGTTAGCTGGGATTGGCTCC
The DNA here is from genome assembly GCA_036023855.1 of Gadopsis marmoratus. Classification (NCBI taxonomy): domain Eukaryota; kingdom Metazoa; phylum Chordata; class Actinopteri; order Centrarchiformes; family Percichthyidae; genus Gadopsis; species Gadopsis marmoratus. The sequence goes on along the minus strand of JAVQJF010066497.1, from coordinate 46 downwards.
AGCCCCCCCCTGCGACCCTTTGGGATAAGCAGTATGGTTAATGAAT
>JAVQJF010066485.1:0-16246 GCA_036023855.1 Gadopsis marmoratus | reverse complement strand
TATGCCTGTGTGTGCGGGGGGGGGGGGGGGGTTCACTGGCATGTGTGTGAGTGTGCAACACGGCGCAGTAAACCATTCCTTGGATTGCGCTGCGCTGATCAGCACCCAGTTAGAGCTCGACAAAAGACTTGATAAACCCGATCATTAGTCACCTAAGCTTGTTGCAATGTGCGGTCGCATATCAGTCTTTGCATGTTTACTTGGGGACTTGTGTTGGAAGTCAAGGGTGTGTGGTAGATATTTGTTTCTTGAGGCTATAGGATCTGCACGACAACAGAAAAAGAAACTGTCTACACTTATAATGTGAGATAATGAGCTCATTGTTCAGGCCCATACCCAATGCAAACTCAGATACCACGCTCAAGTTGAGGATTCACATTCTACTGTTACAGAGAAGGCAGGTCAAATCAATAGGTGTACTAACTACCCGTATTTCTCTCCAAGAGCTGGAAACTATCACTCAAATGCATCCATGTAATGCTCCAACATTTGTTTAACCTTTACTTTTAAAAAGTTAAATTGTGTATGTAAAGCACTAAATCACAGGAAAACCTTACAATCTACTACCATATAATGACATTTGTGTTGACTCGACAAATTTGAATTGAGAGACACTGATACCACTTCAATGTCTGTGCAGTAAATGTGAAGCTAACTGTGAGCAGACAGCAGGTTAGCTTAGCATAAAGACAAGAAACAGGGGGAAACCGCTAGCTGGCCTCTGTCTGGTATATAACCCCCCATTAAATGCAGAATTGCCGCTTTTACACTTCTGCATTTGTGCAGATTAAACAAACAAGGCATAATATGTTAGTGAGCTTTCGAGGGGCTGATAGGTGCAATTTGTTACCGCTGGACAGAGCCAGACTAGTCATCTTCTTCTCATCTAAATCTCTGCAAGAAAAATGAATAAGCCCATTTCCCAAAATTTCCAACTTGACCTTTAACAGCTTCCCCAAAGTAACTGGAAAATGTAAACCTTTCCTTTACACTTTAAAAAAAGGTGAAAAACTTGTTTGACAGAGAAAAGGGAACGAGGGAAGTCACGACAGACGACATTTACAGTAAACAATTGAGACACATTAACTAAACATGGTAAGATCAAATGTACAATGTTCAGTACCAAAACCAACCAAAAGGGAAAAGGTCAAAGTCATAAATTCACATTTTGAGGTCTCATTTACATGTCTGAATGAAACTTTGTGTTTTTCCGGCCCCAACAAGAAACACAGAATGTCCACAAACACAAACCAAACTTTCCAGGGACATGGCAAAAACTTCTCTAACCCCCCTAATGGTTTTCTTTGGTACACCGAGCCATCTACTACATTTAAATCATAATGCTTTATACCTTACAGACAACAGAAATGGCCCTGCCGCATTCACTTCCCCTCATACACTACCTTCAATTCAATTACACCGTGTCCAGAGTCAGATAATTACATTATCTGAAACGTATACATAATTAATGGGAAGTAATGATGCTAACTGACATGACTTGTTTATTTCTCTCTCTAAGTCAACAGCATTACGGCAAAGTATCTTATGTAACTCAATCTGAACTGTTCCTCCGCTGATAACAAATCGATGTCGGGATTAATTGCCTTGTTTAGAGGTACAGTATTATGGTTAACCCCCTCATATGTCTCTGCAGACAACTGGTAAGAGGATGTTGATGTTGAAGAGGTAAAAAAATGCTTTTATTGGCCTCAGTTTAAAGTTGGGGCTCACGAGGGGTTGCATTAACTCAAATTTCCAGATCGTCAGATTTCAGGGAAGCATAAATCTTTCAAAGCCCAATATCAGTGAATGAAGGGAAAACCCCCACTTCCTTCATTCTGTATGTGCATTCAATTCATACTTCCTGCTCTTATATTATCTGACTGGCTAAGATTCAGGAGGAGATCAGATGTCCTATAAAGCAGAAACCAGCAACACAAGTAGTCATATGTGCATTCTTTGATGGTGGTTTGTATAAACATACTTTGTAGTTTGACATAAAATAAAAAAACTCCTGATATCCTGCTCTCTGTACAGGGGAAACAGAATCTTCCTTTGCGTGGGAGATGCACCAATCCCTTAGAGAAAACATCTTGGGGCCTCAGAAAAGAAAAAAGGGGCCAGTAAGGACTACACACACACACACACACACACACACACACACACACACACATTTTCCCTCCCTGTCCCCAGTGAATGCAACAACACAAGTCCCTTTGACATCTCAGGAAGTTGATCTGTGCACGGGGTCAGTTCCAGGTGGCTACCCTGCGATGCTGCACCAGATGGTAGCTGATTGCAAGGGGAGGAGGACAGGAGGATTGTCTAAATCTAACTTAACGTACTATTGGAGAAGGAGAACTGACGGAAAGGAAGTGTGAAGAAGAAAAATTTAACTGAGAAGGGAAAAAGTCAGGAGTGGTTTGTGGTTTAGATGATGATGATACAGAAATGTAGATGTGGGACATAGCAACCAGCTGTGGGGTCAAACTGTGGAAAGGGGGTGTAAAGTCTAACACTTGATGTATGAACATGGCTGACCTTTCCTGAAGGCTAACAAAGGGGACAAAGCATCAGAGCAGCCAGCTGTAGAACACAAGCAAATGAAGCATCCCACCGAACACGTCGCATGTCCTCTAAACAGCTCAACTCCTCGAACTATACTCACTGGCCCTGCCTGAGTTTGAGTGCAGTCAGTGAAGTTTAGTCTGTTAAAAGCTCAGCAAAGTGACCAAATAAAGACCAAAAAGGCTAATGTTTACTTTCCGCTCCTAAAAAGCACTCTCTACCAGTCACTGTAGATACCTGTGGCTGGGTCCATCATAATGTTTACTCTCCACCTCTGTGTGAGGAAACTGTGGATTTAGGTTCTGCACAAACACAGGAATACAGCATGAATAGTCACACTCCTGTATAGTGTGTTCAGCATTTCTAAGGCCGTAAAGAATATAAGTTAGTCCACTATAATGCCCCATTTAAGAATCAGAATCAGTTTAAATCTTTAGAGCCATTTCATTATTAAATTATTGGGTTTAAATTAAAATAGAGCATATAAAAGGTCTGCATGGGGTTAAAATCTTGATTCACCCAAAGTGCCACCCCAATACAATGGAGGTTAATGGAATTTTGTTTGTGCTGCCAACAGCAATAACAAATGACATTTTCAAAATTCAACAGATATATATCTTTTCAAAAACCTGTTGTGTCCCTGTTACTCTGGATAATCAACAGACCTCGCTGTCAACAGTTTTCAGTTTTCAAATTCTTCACTAGACACTAGTTTCAATGAAAACTGCAAAGTCCACCGTGATAGGGACATTGCTTTCCTGCAGTAATCAATATTTGAAGATGAGTAACAGGTCAGATGACTATTTGTGATTTGTTTGCTCATAAACTTTAAAGCTCTAGTGAGCTTTAAAGTTTTTAGCTAGCTGTTTTTAGCTAGCTGTTGCAAATAGTGGAGAATTTAGCTGCTAAAGAGTCAGAGGTTTGCAACAGAAGTTAAGGAAAAAGGAAAAGTTAAGGACTGAGCTGAAAAAGTGAGTGAATATTACATTACAGTCATTTCCAGGTCGCCTGAAAGACGACATCAAACAAGTGCTAAATAATCTTCTCCATGTCAGTTGCATGCCTGAATAGACAAAGTGACCAAAAGAAATTCAATAAATGCAGGTTTAAATTTTTTTTTTCTTTCAAAGCTTTGAGCACCACAGACAATATTCCATTCACCTCCATTTTATTGGGGTGAAGGTAGAAATCTCAGAGACGAATATCTCAAAACTTGGGCAAATGAACCCAAAATGGTTGCGATGGCTATTTACCACTAGAGGCAAGTGAGAAAATATGTTATTTTTTGGTAATTTCAGTGATCCAACCCATTAATTAATAGAAAAATATAAATTTATTATGTAGTTACTGACTTACAAGAGGATCTTTCATTGCATTCCTGCTGGTTATTGTTTGAGCTACTGCTGTGAATAATCAACATACTGCAAATTTATCTCAATAGTTCATGATGCATTCATTACACAATAGCGATATCAACGACAGAAGAGACAAATAAACCATAAATGATGGAAGATGAATTGAAAAAGGCATAAATTACTGGTCTCCAAGTTGATTTATTGGAGTTAGTTAAACGCAGCTGCACTCCCATTACTCTCCAGCTGAGACCAATATACGATGGGCCTGACACGATGGCCCATATAATCAAGCAATACATATCATTAGTCAGACGATTCTCCCACATGTCCTGTTGGAAAGTCCATTAGTCCTCCATAAAGGCAACAAAATCCTACTCCTGTTACCCAAAACTCACACAACCTCCGTTGGCCCCAGCCCCATTTAAATTCCAATAACGCACCCACCATTCTCCTGAAATGTTCCAACATTTAACCCACTTCCTCTTTAACGTCCAGACATTCTCCTTATTGAAGCCCATTCTAGCCAAGACAACCCCCCCCTCTTTTTTTTTTTTTTTTTTCCTCTTTCTCCTTCCCTGTTAAAACCATACTCCTCTTCAATCCCACAGGAAGCACAGGAGGAAGAATGGGGAGGGAGGGAGTGGGCGGCGAGCACACTGCTGCTAACTCATTGCTCAATGCCCCCAAATCACACACACACACACACACCGACAACCACTGAGCCATGCCTGGAGAAGAAGAGCGGAGGAAGAGAGGCAGAGAAAGAAAAACAACAACCACAAGCGAAGAAACCCACACATTTCACACATCATTCCAGAAGGAGAAAGCAGCTGTGACTCGGGAATCCCCTGTTGGTTTAAGCATTCCCAGTGCAGAGCATCAGGCCCAGGTTAGAGCAAATCGACAGAGAGGACAGATAACTCTCACTCACTGGACTCCTCACTTCACCTAAACAAAAAAGGAGATAGACACTCTTCGGGGGCAGCCTTTCGACTTAAGGGTTTCTTATTTTTAGCCCAATTGCTGACAGGCTCATCTCTGTGTAGGTCTAACCACGGTTTTGCAGTGTTGCCTGCCAACAACTCCGTTACCGCCTTAGTCATGTCTCTAGCAACTCTGCCCGGCTGGAGTCTTCACAGAGAGAGACCCCATAAAAGGAATATTCTACAAAAGCCCTGGGGTTTGCGTTAGTAAGCTTTCCTCTGTTGCTCAGCCCTTACTCACCATTTTAACCTCTGCTTTACACATCAGCACGCCCTGAAATCCACCGATGAGTACTTTCTTCCTCATCCACACCGGCTGAGGGCAAGAGTCGGGGACAAATGGAGCTCGGGGAATTATTTTGTGCAGCAGAGGAGCTCTCATAATTTTCAACACAGTAAAAGAGTATTTTGTTACATGTTGCGTTGTACTCGCCAAAAGCATGACCAGTTTAATTTGCACAGCAAAGCTTGGAAGAATTTAGCTACGTCTTCCTGGTGACACACCAAACTGAAATGTCTGAAATGCAACGGGGTGCCACAGCCAAGCACTCGGGGCCCCAAAGTGCTCGGTTCTAATCTTCAGAGTATTTTCAAAACAATTCTATCTCCACTGAAATATAGTGTGAACAGCAGCAACTGACAGAAAACGGTGCTAGTTTTTCACCAGACACCTCTCCCACAAGCCCACGCCTCAGATTTCACCCATTGTTAACATGCGGGGCGTCATCCTGTTCTTGACAAAAAAAGAAAAAGCACATCGCACATGGTTGACAAAGCTCCAAAACAATGTGTTAGCTTGTTTAAGATGATTATGACTGAGGAGGGCAGTTGTTTCAAGGCCGCCCCCTCACTGCAAAGACACACAGGGGCTTTTGCAGAACCTAAGGCCTGGCTGCTTTGCATCAGTCATCAAAGGCATCACACTTGGCAGGCTAGACCCTTTTCTCGTTATCAGCTACACTGCTTAATACAAGGACTCAGAATCACTGTGTATGAAACACACACTTCGAACTCTCATGGCTACCCCAGAGAGTGGACAATCAGTGTGTAAGCCAGGATACAAAACCATTCCAACATAATTATTCAATGTGCAGCCCAGGGGATGAAAAAGAGAGAAGCTGGCCTCTTTCCTTTGTAGACCGAAAATCATCAACTTTAATGCAATAATTTCCTTAATACTGGGGTGAGGCAGTTTGGTTTATATTACAATAACAAACAGTTTGAGATTGAAAGCCATCACAAGATCGATTCAGAAATTGTTCTCGAACTTTCAATTATATCGCACAATCCATGTCCATTTGCGGTGAGACTGTTTTGTCAACTACCGCATCCAAAGTCAGGAATACACTTTCAATGTCAGCTTCTAAGCAAAATAGATGAGAGGCACATCAATTGCTCAGGGAAAAAATAGTTTTGTGGCATATGGACAAACTATGTGCTGCGAAAGATTGTTTCATAATTGAAAGGTCCAGAATCGCCGCTAAGTGGACCTTGTGGTGAAAATGTTTGGTCAGCCACCGTTTCCTGGTAAAAAATAAACTTTCAAATCTCAACTTTTAAGTCAACATAGAGAAGAGGACCTTCAAGTCCCAGGAAAAAAGGGAAATGTGAACATGTACCATTCCATGACAACTGGGCAAACTCCATTTGCTGAGGACGACTGTGTGAAAGCTCCTAAATGGACCTTGTGATGAGGTTGTTTCGTCAGTTACAAACAGCTCAACATGTTCCCAGCTCCAAATCCTGGCTCTAGTTTCGGATGTTTTTCAATCGACCAACAGGTGCCAAGCATTTGCAACCCAGGATAAATCTTGGGACCGTTCAGATCACTTTGTTTCTTGGAAACACGAGACATAAGTGAATTAAGTATCCATAAGTATCCAAAATGTTGCCTTACCAAACCTGAATAATGAGGAAAAATAAAAGGCAATTTCCCTTGCCAGTCTAACATGCATATTTCAAATACCGTATGCTTGACTGTTTAAAGAAGTAAAGTTCAGCGGGTTGTTTACATGACCTTTGACCACAAAACCCAATTAGATTTCCAGTATTTTTAATCATCTGGGTGCCTGATCATTGATATAATACTCTTATAAAAACTAAACAAGGGGATTCATTTAAAAAAATAAATAAAAATCTCAGACTGCCTTCTAATCAGCTCAGGAAGAGGCTGTTGATGTAGTGGATATACTGCAAGTCCAGAGGGCTAATCCTTACTGCCTGGCATTAGTCCAACTAAGCACTCCAGGGTATTTCTACCATTCTCCATCTAGCTATATAGCCATCAAGCTGAAGTAGTTTGTTATGAAAATGAAAGGAGAGTAGTAGTTATTGATCATTTAAGTGTCATTGGGCTGTAATATGAGGCAGTCCATGGGATATAGTATACTTATGATATATGGCCTTCACTAATGGTTTAGTGGGCAGTCTTGCAATAAGAGGGTCAGTTCCACCTTTTTTATGGAGGGAAACATTGCAAGTGAAGCAAACAGATTTCCGTCTTTTTTTTTTTTTTTTTTTTTTTTTTTTTTACAGGCCTCTGGCTTCAATTATGAAAACATGTGGTAATGAAGATGTTCCACTCAAAGTCCCACCAGGAAATTAATTCTGAGCTCAACGAAGCATTGGTGTTGTTGGAACTTATTAGGCAATAAGAAAAAGGTACTACAGAAGGCGTGTTGTGTTTAGAGCACATTTTGTTTTAGTGCTCCGGGAGTTAAGACAAATCACAGATCAGCTCTGTAGCCGAGCCTTGCCACCGCTACGATATTATGAGCAATGCTGTCGTCTCGTTTATAAATGGCCCGGGATGAAATACGTTTTACGATGCTGATGAAATCCCTGAGAGGTGATGTTGGCTTGTAAAAACGCAGGAACCATGGCGAGAGAAGGGCTGACATCTTCTTTTCCTCCTCTAACACCACACACTGCCAGAGGCGCCAACATCGTTGTTGTCGTAATTCTGACAAGAGCTATGTCACGAGCAGGGACGTATGCTATTCACTTGCCAGAGTTATACTTCACTGGTGTGAGGAGATTACTTGTTGGTGTCCTTTTTGTCGCAGAGTTCTTGTAGTTTTGGAATTAAACCTTTAGGCATATTAAAAATACCTGATCAAGCATTCATGAAACTTTTTTTTTGGCCACACTAGAAGCGTGGCTCTAGGGTTAGACATCTCAGTCAGTTGATTTGGTGGACCACAACTATTGGGTGGATTGCTACAAAATTTGTTGCAGATAGCCATGGTGTCAGGAAGATTAATCCTAATGCCTTTGACGATAGCCAAGAATTTCTTCACTTATACATTAAAACATTTCAACATACTGTATACTGGTTGGATTGGAACAGACTTTTGTACAGACATTCATGGTTCCCAGAGGGCATAGCTATTTTTCTCTACTGATAGTTGTATGTAGGATTAGATGTCCTGATCCAACATAGTTAATTAAATTAAACCTAAATGGATTCTCTTACCCTAGCATCCCTCATAACTGTTAGCCAACAGGGATGCCATTCTTCTCACTGTTGACACAGGGCTGTAAAGTCATGTCTACATGGCAAGTTAAGGTCAAGGAAGACAGATAAGCCTGTGTCAAAGAAGACAAAGTCCTGAATAAAGAAGCTTTTGTCCCAAGATTTGGGGTTTCTGCAGGGAAGGAGACATTCATTCAAGTTTGCTCAACACATGAGCCACAGGGGCTGGATGAGAATGATTCGTCTTGTGCACTTTCCTTTTTTATTTTGTATGTTTCTCAGTCATGCATATTCTCTCATTTTCTTATGCGAATCCCCGCTACCCACCCACTATGTATATTGGCAAATTTTCAGCCTTATTTACATTTTCTGTAGGACACTCCTGTCAGGAAACCCAACAGTCCACTGTAAGTTGAGAATGCAAGCTTTGGATTCTGCAACTTGTCAGTACCAGGACCTTTCAAAGATGTGACAGGAGGTAAAAAGAACCTGGAGGCAATACAGGTATCAGTTAACAAGTGATTCTGCATGTCTGTATTTGTTTTCTTTGCTCGTGAGAAAGTCTTTCGTTTGTAAAGCAAGTTTCCTATTCAGCAAGTAAATAAGCCATTTTTCTCTTGATGCTGGCATCCAAGTACTGCTAAAAGTAAAATAATATGTTAAAATATCATTGAAGTGTTTTGTCTTTTCCTTGCAGAGGATACAGTCCACAAAGACCAAACAAGGCAGAGCCCCTTCTGCTTCTGTTTGACAAGTTATTACTCGCCACTACTACCTTTTCAATAAATGCTAGAAAGTTACATACTGCACGTCTTGATTGACACTCTACCACACCCTTGCAATGAAGCATGTAATGCCTTAATCATATCGGCAAAGGTAGTCGAGCAATGAAAACTATCGGACAAGTCCAATCAAGAGATGGCATAAATAATTATGTATTCTATAAATTAACTAGATATAGTTGTTGATGTGAACATATTCACCTTCAACCTGATTGAAGTAGTCAGTTGCAGTAAATTCGAGTCAAGTCACGCAGGACAATTTTTACGTAACACGTTTTCCATTGTTTACAGGTGTGAGTGTGGAAAAAGTTAAACCTCTAAGCAACATACTAGACCAGAGCCAATGCAAACTAATGGAAAATAGCCTAATCCCTCAGGTTAAAGCTGCTAAAGAGCTCCAACATCCTTATAATCAGGATGTGAGGCAGGATGCCACCCCCCGCCCCCCCCAACACACGCATGCACACAACCACCACTCCTTTTACACTGCAAAGGGATTACAAATCAAACATCCTGGATCTCCATCCCAATAGCTTTTCACAAATGCAGGAATTCATTTATAAAAATTGGATAAATGAACCATAATGTGCCACAAGGACCAAACCACTAACAATGAGTCACAGCTTAAAACGCACCATTTAGTTTACTAGGCCAATGGACCACACAGGAAGAGCCTAAATGCTCTCAGGGAAGCAGGTTTCAAAGATCAGCCGCCACCCTTATACATTAAGAGATGGAGATTTGTTTGCGAGGCCATTGTTCCCTGCTCTGTAGGGGATTCCTCTTTTGGGCAAGCGCTGTTTGAAATGTTGCTCCTCAGAATGACCCACAGGTCATTAGAGAAGATGCCACACCTACAGGAGGTCTTTTGGGATAATGGTTAGAGACTCTCATCTCAAATTTAGAGCAGCAACTAGAAAGAACAGTTTGAGTCCTCTTTGATGAGTGATTAAGCGAGGCCACAAATACCAAAGTCAAAGACCTCACCCCGTCCCTCTGATGTTTGTTTGCGTATCCTCAACTTTCCTGTTCTTCTTCCTTCAATGCTCTAACCCCGTCCATCTCATTGACATCTCTCACATTTGCATTGAGACATGAGGATCCATAGAGCTCAGTGCTGAATACAAATACACCAACTTATTTATCTGCAAGGAAGAAAGAGCCTCAGACTATGCCTGTTCACGGTCCTCCTGAACCAAACTGAGCTGCAAAGGTTTCTTGAGTGGGTTAGAGGGATGGTTTTCATCCAAACTGAAAGCCTCCAGGATGGAAACATGTTCGGTGCCCACTTTCCGACTTTACCGTCACTACCAGAGCTGACTTACTGGTTCAGCAGTTCCAGCCTGACAGGATATATTGAAAAACTGCTTTGTCAATACACACGAAAAACATGAAATTAATTGGTAATAAATGTTTCAGTTGCTGCGACTGGCATTCATTATAATAATCTATAAACAGCTTGTTTTGTCCAACCAACAGTTCGAATCACAAATATAATCACTTATTTACTATCATTTAAGACAAAGAAAAATAGTAGCAAATCCTCACAACTAAGAAGCTGGAGCAAAGAAATGTTATGTGTTAGCAAAATAGCTGCAGATTAATGTTCCGCCATATTAACTAATTAAATAATTGACTAATCCTTCCATCTCTTGTGTTATTTATACTAAAGTATACGTTGGTTTTATTCTTTTTTCAGAATTTGACAGTATGATTATGATATCAGTTTATTGTCTATCACTAAGAAAGTGAGAATTATCAATGACTCATGTTTATCCAAAGATAAGGTCATTGTTTTCATCACAACATTATACCAAAGAAGGCAAAAGAATGAAATCACACCGAATTATGACGACTCCGCAACACCCCCTCAGTTAGATGTTCTGTAGGAGATAGACATACATAGACAGGCTTCATAACTCAATTGGAGCTGTGGCCTCTTTTCCCTTTTAACACGACACTGCACCTGACGAGATGGGAAGATAGCAGGCCGCCTTTTTTTTTTTTTTTTCCAACCTGAATTCCTGGGTCTCTTTCCACTGTAGACTCTATGCACAGCCAGTGGATCATGGAAAGCCCATAAATGCAGCGGATCACTTTGTCACCATGCACAAACAAAGGATGCAAATCAGTTCAATGAGTAACCACGTTCACTCACTTATTCCATGCTGGGTTCACAGTGGATGTATACAAACTACAGAATGGATTTTAGGAGCTGCAGTTACAACACAATAAACACTGGTTTACTTTGAATGAGAGGCCAAAAAGGAGATCTTTGAGTAATTCAAATGAGAGATGTAGCACGCAGCACTTCTTAACTTATTAAAATATTAATGTCAGACATGAAAGCAATAGCTAACACCTTATAGTTTGTGGTTTGTTTAGACCGTAAAGCAGCGTAAGACACAGAACAGCAGCACTGCTTGATTTTTAGGGCAACACAATAGATTTATTGTATTCAGATGTGTCTTTACGGCTAAAAGTAAAAAGAAGAACAAAAGCTGCTTCACTTCTGTGTTCCCTCTCGATGACATACACATGTAGCCTCGGGTGCGTCTGCTGCATGGCACAGATCTTGGTTGTTCTACAAAAGTATCAGTGCTGTCAGATAACCTGCCCTCTACAGAGGCACCATTGTCTCGGAGTGAAACCAAAATCCTACACCTCACCGGCAGCTCTCTAAAACTCTCTCTACCACTCAGACATGGTGCAGTTTATCAAAGTTGGGAGGGCGGCAAAAAGTGATCATCCAGCTCCCACGGCCCAGACCCAAAAGCCATATTTCCAACAATGGCTGCAGCAGATGGACGTCTGGGAAGGTCGTCAGATCGGTAAGACACAGCAGCAGCAGTAGTAGCACCAGGGCCACTCTGGACCTAAAACGCAAACTGGAGATTCTAGGATTACACAGAATCATAGCCTATCTTCACTACTGACATCCATCTAATTCCAGAGAGTGGGCTTTAATGAAAAGAAAAGGCATGGTTTTCTGAAAGGGATGGGAAAAAAATAAAATAAAAAGTAGATGACTGATGAGGGAAGCTGGCTTGTTAGATCCAACAACGCAGAGGGAAAAGCACTTACTCAGGATTCTGAAATGCACTGCAGGAGTGAAATTTTGTCATGATTCAGCTCAACCTTTGCAGGTGTGCAAGCACATTTAAATGCAGAAATGATGGAGCTGAACTTCACCTACACATATATTATTTTCCAATCTCATTCTGTTTGAGGACTTGAATAACTCATTAACTCTGAAAAAAGCATATTGATATAAGCGGGTTATCCTGTGCACCAAGCAAGGCGGGGAGCCTCGCAATAGGGATTAAGGATTTAGCTGTCGACATGCCCCTGAGATTAGTTGGATTCTTTCACAGGTTAGCAGAGTTAGAGGGGCTCTCGTGCAGGTTCAACTCATATCTGTGCTTTGGTAGCTTGGGAAAGCAACATTCAAAATTGTAAGGTAGAAGAGTTTAGAAACATTTTAGCGTGCAATAAAACATTTAATCATCACCTCTGCAGTACAACTGCAGTCACAAAGAGAAGAGAATTGATTCCCAGACCATTTAGCATTTCATCTGGGAAATAGATTACTATGGTTATTACTTGCGGTTGGCTGCTGGGTGAAGCTGTGGGCATTATTTACAACCTCCCCACAGATGATGACAGTTAATAAACTGAGCATGGCAGCGCGCAGGACGAGGAGCTTTTCTATTATTCAGCAAGTCCTGTCTGACTCCCACAGAAGCCTGCAGGCCGTCGCTGAGCGGCGGACTGACAGGTGGGCTTCCTGTTGGAGAGGCTGCTCGCTGCCAGATGAGTCATCAAATCTCAAATTCATTTCCAAAAAGGCCTCAACACCATCTCCAAAACAGGACTGCAACTAGGGGTCTGCTAAATGACCACCTGCTAAAAGAATCTGTTTATTTCTCCAGAATGATTATCATTCATTACCTTTGGGCATTTAAATCTTTGATTCTTTAGGTCAAATAAACACACAGTTAAATCATTTTCTTACACTTTGTCTCGTGGACGCCGCCCTCAAAACGTTGTAAATCACTCTTACCACAGCCCCATGCACACTGTTTCAACATGTGGAGAACTCTTGACAGGTCTGCCTTGCCTAGTTACAGTTGCTAATCTACGATTGGACAATCACTGTTCGGGGGGAGGGGCTAAGCACGCTGTCAACTGAAAAGTGATGAATTAGCGTGTGTTAAAGCGTGTACACATTTCAAATCCACTAATGTTTTGTGCCGGTATCAGCGATAATGCGCGGACTGTTACTGTGACAATGAGGTGTTCTCTCTCTTCAGCTCATTGATCCATGCATGGTGACTTTGAAAATCTGTATTTTTCCAGGATGTCCCGAGAGTACACCCAAACGCAGAACAATGTGCGCAAAGTGTTTATTTTTCACCCATGATCTCCATCACTTTACAGTTTTTCCTCAACTTGAAAATCTTTTGCCACTTCTTTGTGCAAACAGCTGACCAGATGTTCTCACTTGCTCCCTAGCAACACAAGCACTTTCAGGTAAAACAGACTCTACTCATACAGACCGAACGGTCATCCGTCCCTGAAAACCATGTATCTCCCGGTTTGGTGATTTTAAATTAAGTCGAGGGATTACATGCTCCTTTGTGGGCTGAGAAAATTATCCTTCTTCTTAAGGCTCATAAAGCCCTTCGAGATTATCTCAGAAATGCATTGTCACTAAGCTTAGATCAAGACTGTCTTTCTTTCTTTTTGTTTTTGACATTTTCACCGGAAAGCGATGTTATATTACAGTACCTCGTGTGCTGTACCATTTTGATAACTTGACATTTCAAGAAAGTTAAAGAAATCTTATTATTTATTAATTTAGGCCGTTTGCCGCTGACACACACGGGCAGGTTCAGTCAGCGTCCATAATCCTTCGTTAGTCTGCCAGACGGGAAAATAACACCTCTCATTTTAAAAATAAAAAGCTGTCTAATGTCTATTTTGACAATATTTTCCAAATCCAGTCCTAATTCACTTACACGTATTGTTGTGTTTTTGCAGATATCCATCCAAACCTCAGACACGATCAGCCCACCAGTGACATCGTCCAGAAGTGAGAAAACCTCAGTCAAAATCCCACAGACATCTGTAGCAACGCTGCAAATACAGCCGTGGAGACATTCTCAGCAATATGTTGTGTGGCTTGCTTCACATCTTTAGACAAGGACAGCAGTTTTTTGTAAAACGATCCAATACTGCGGTTAGATTTAGAAAAACTCAAGGGGGTTTTATGTTCACTTTTGACGTCAATGTCATGAGTGTGACAGTCTTCATCAAACAGTCACTTGAAAACGTATTTCAAGAAGTCAACGTGTAGTTTTTAAGGATTCTGTTTTGAGTTTATGGATAAGCCAACTGCAAACTGGATGGCACAGCAGCAACACATTGTGGCACCGTACTCTTCCTTTAAATCAATAACAAAAATCAAGTGGTGATCGAGGTGAAAAGCAACACTCACGTCCAGGCGTTTGTTATTTGGCCTTTTCAGTTTGGAGTTTTGATGCCGTGAAAACGTAATTGGAGGTTTGACATCTTGTTCAAATCAAGTTATCGGACAATTATCGGACACTGCGCGATAGGAAAACGCAGCGTGCCACATGGAAACATCTGTCTTAGCCCCAGGCCAAAACAAGAAACCAACAACAACCACTAAAACCAAAACTGTCGGACCATATGGCGGAGCTCATATTTCCCTGGAAATGGAAATTGGATCAGTCGCAAGAAATGAACAGTAATTAAACCAAATTGTACTGCGTAGCGTAACTATCATTACAGCTGCTCATTTCTAATCTTCTCTGGTCTTAATAAAAGTCTGAAATCCTTATTTACTGTGGGAGACTTGCTGCCGCGTGAAATGGCTAGTTTGTTTAGAAGCCCAGAAATATTTAGGGACTCTGTCTTTTTGGCTCACAAACACTTTTGATTTGTTATGGTTCTCTGAAAACCGGCACTGGTTGTTACTTGTTGGAGCAGACATAAGATGCAACTTGTACGTGCACTGCTGACACGGCGCGCACTGAGCTTATCTGCTTATAAGGAGGAACAACACGACCATGACTGTGGACAATAATGATTCATGAGAATGGGAAGCTACAGTCATTAGGGAGTAAAGTGATACTTCTGCACACTTTCTCTCCTGACATCTGGCCTTTAAGACGTCCGAGTCACGCGAAGTGCATGTGGAATATATTGAAATATCTTAAACTAACATTTTGTTCAACCACCCAGATGCAGGATCTTTCCTGTGCTTAGTCTTCGGTCAAATCTATGTCAGATATTGCTTTGGCCTATAGGGAGGACTGGAATTTCAGCTATGAAAAGAGAAATACATCACTGGTGGAAGATGGCAAGAAAGCAATGAAGTAATAGTCAAAACACCGCCATTTAATTGAAAAAATAAGATTTACGTGACCTTTACTTCAGGGCCAACAGACAGCACCAGAACGAGTTGAGCAAGAGAAACCAAGAAACCTGTTCCTGCTACTTCAGCACTTGTTTTCATACTTTCATCAGCTTCACTGCGCACTTTACAGACGCTCCGCTTTATATCACTTGTGCAAGTTGATCGCTATAACTGTCATTTGTAAGTTAAACAATATGCACTTTTAGATCGTCTGAACTCGAAATGTAATGTCAGGGCTTCCTTTAACTAAAATAAGCAGGTTGAAACCAATAAATCTGAACAAGTGAACAGAATGCATGTTAATAAGAGATCTATATTATGACCTTGCACTGCAAAGTTAAAACAGCAAGTACTATACAGTCACATCGACTTACAGTGAGCAATCCAAAGCAAAACTAGACTCAAAATAATTAGCACATCCAGTTTGATTTTACTCGAAACTTTAAGGCAGCAAACTGAACTTAAGTTTTTAAGTAAAACCAGCTGGGTTTTTTGTTACAGTGTAGGATGAAGTGACTGTCTTCACTTTTTTGATGTCATAGCCTTTGAGGAGCAGATGCACCAGTTGTTTTATCATCATGTTAGAGGATGCTCAAAAAAAAAAAAAGATAAAGAAGAAGAAAGACATGTCAACAGCT
>JAVQJF010066472.1:0-20612 GCA_036023855.1 Gadopsis marmoratus | reverse complement strand
GAAGCGCTCCTTCTTACACTTTGGGTGTAGGAGTCTGTCACTGAAGGAGCTGCTTAAGGCCCCCACAGTTTGATGCATCGGATGGGAGGTGTTGTCCATGATGCCGAACAATTTAGCTCTAGCCCTCCTCTCCCCCACCACCTCGATGGAGTCCAGGGGGCAGCCACAGACTGAACTAGCTCTTTTTATCAGTTTGAGTCCGTTTTTGTCCCGCACATCTGCAGTCTGACTTTCTCCATCGTAACTATGACTTTTACATGTTTACAAGTCGGAAAGTCATAGTTACCATAACGCCGACATGACATGAACACAGCATAAGCAGAAAAGCTGAAAGCAGGGGGAAACAGTAAGCCTGGTTATCTCCAAAGTCCAAAAATACACCTGCCAACATCTCAAAGACCAAGACCAAGACTAATTAACATGTGGTTTATTGTTTATCACGTAGGCAAACAGAGATTTAGAGCGGGAGTTACATGCTGTAACTTTTTCTTGACAAACAACTGTTCATTCCACCACAGGTTGTCCACTGGTTGCCTGGCAACCTCATTATGATGGCAAGATTCCGGGAAGTCACGTCGGCTGGCTGTTGTTCACCAAGAAGTGATTACGGCATACAACACCCCCCCCAAAAACCACAAACATTCAAATGCTAAAACCTCTCTTTAACTTTGCTGGGTTTGGGATAGATAAGTTGTTCTGACGCACTTGAAGCACTGAGAAGTGCGTGCAACGAGGCATGACACAGGCAATAATACAGCAGGTATTATTTATCCAATGATCAGTCATTGCCACAGATGAATTAAGGAGGAGAGGTGATGCAGACTTTTTAAATGTCTGGCAGCATCTTCACAATCACAAATAAGTCATTCACGTAATTATGTCCTACACAGCTTCTAATACTCAACATGTGCCGACAGTAAAGGACCACGGCAAGAGATGATGACGGAACAATTCTGAAACCAAGTCAGAACTATAAAATTGGCAACAAAGAGACTGCTCACCCTGCATAGGGAGTATCATCTCATCACAAAGGAGAGGTTTTCAAAATGGTGGCTCCTGCCGAGGCTGTCGTGCACCTGAAAAGAATTTAAAGGAGAGGGCTGCGAGAAAAGACTATTTTCATAAAATAAAGCCCATACAGCAAAAGATGAAGCCACCATATGGTGAGGCAGCGCAGAAGGACGGGGGACAGATATAGAGAGTTAATGGGACTCAGGTGCTGCTCGTTGCCTCATCAGGCCGCCCCTCACCTCTCTCCGCCTCCTAACCAACAACCCGTCTCGCCCCTGCTTGCCACACTCATCCGTCTTTTAGTGGACTTTTTTTCTTTTCTCATTTCCATAGCTTTCGCACTGACGTGTTTGAATATCGTGTCTTCAATTTGTCACAAAGCTTTAAGATATAGACAGAAACTAATCTGAAGGCCCATTCTCTTGGTGTTTTGCACAGCACTGCTACACGAGATTAACTTTAATTCTCGTTCTCTTCAGTGGCTTTTTACATGTCCCTGTGGCAATAAAGCAAAACAAGAAACATCCCAGAGTTACCATTGTGCACATACAGGATATTTACTTAAATAGCAGTTTACTATTTTCCCTGGAGACACTGGATTTATTTTCATTTTACACTGTGGAGAAAGATACACATGAAACTGTTAAAATGAGTCAAACGATGAGCTGGATTATCGCATTCTATCGGCGTGTGAGTGATATGCTGTTTGTTTGGATGGCTTATTGTATGTCAACACTGATCACCCATCTTGAAATGGAAAAGTCCTCCAAGTTAATACAGGATCTTTGCAAATTATATGAATATTTAAAAATCACAGCTTGAATCGAACCAAAGCGCTAAAATGGTAACAAGTATAATTCAATGCTCCTGCGTGACAATCAGGACATGGTTTTCCTCAACATTCATCAACCTCCTGCTGCTCTACCTCTCTGAGAGACACTGTTAGACACCTTGCCAAACGTGTTGTGTTCCTCTCCTGCTGGTAGAATGACAACTCCCCCAATAGGTGAGGTTTTGCACCTTCCAGGAATGAGACAAGTCAACCATAACAACCAGTAGAGCACTGTGGGAGCATGCAGACAGCTCGCCCCCTCTGTCTCCCATTCTGCTTGCATCCTGCAACACAGCGCCTCAGGTTGTACAACCAGCTCTCACAGCTCTCCATACCATGCTGACATGAACCCAAGGGACACCTGCTGTACAACCATGTCCACTTCTGCCTTCAGCATCTGTAAAGAGATTAATGAGCAAGCGCACTCTAAAAGGCCAAAAGACTCCCCTGCTTCCTCTGTAACTTTCAGTAATCCAGGAGGGGTTCCAGTCATTACCTGAGATGCTAAGTGGGTGAATTTTAAGTCTTGGATTTGATAAACATTCTTAATGTATATAATTACAGTCTATCAGACTTCTTTAAGATGCAAATAGTGGCAAAGTGTAATTTTGCCCCAACGAGCGAAACATTTTTCAACGTTAAACGAGAAAAGATTTGCTGGCTGAGAGAAAATGTGTATTTGTGAGTAAAAAAAGTGTTTTGTCTAATTCATAGTAAAATGAGGTTGTTGGGTTTTTCTCTTTTTTGCAAATCAGCCACTTTAACATTTTGCCTGAGTTTGGAATACAGATCCTGTGAGCTCCTCTGTCCATAAAGAGTTACACGAAGTAAGCTGTCATACAATTAGCCCTTGCACCATCTGTCTTCGGCCCAGTCTTCATTCCCACTTGAATTTCCTCACTTTTCTATCCACCAGCAAGCAGATCGGCCTCTCGATTCCCACGAGATAGCTTCCCACCTGTCCCATGACAAGTCAATTAAATGGAAAAGTAAACAGAAATCCAATTAAAACTTCCATATTTCTGCTCTGTGCGCAGAGCACTTAGACTGAGGAATATATTGTTCTACTGTTGCCTCCTCTGAAACAATAATAATTCTCCATAAGGCTTTTCTAAGTAATCCTTGCTTTGTTCACTTAGAAGCAGCACAAAAACGATTTGTTTCTTATATGGTAAAGTAAGAAAAATGCCCTGCAACCAGTGAACACGGTGGAGCTGCAGAGATGTAAAATAATGATGAAATTGCTAATGTTGCAGCCATGTCAACTAGAGTCAGCTTTATTTGTACAGCCCAAAATCCCAAACAATGTCTCAGCAGACCAACAACATTGGGGCGTCACGTCAGCTTTGGGGTTTAAAGACACTGACCCATCTTGAATCTGACCAGCTCTCCCGTTATTTCCTGTCACCTCTCTACTATACACTATCAAAATGAAGGCATTTTTAAAAAGTCACAACAAGAGTGTTTTTTTTTCATGGCAGAAGTGTAGCAGAGGAGGAGGGAGGTGGACGTTGGAATCGTGCAACACTGTCAGTCTAATTTAAACGACTCTAATCGGGAGTCACTTCAGTTCTCTGCAGTGGCTCCATCGACATCACCCATGAGCCACTTTGTGCTGAGATGATTAAAAATGTAGACCTTGCCGCAAGATAAAGTTGCATTATCCAAAATGGTAGTGCTGTTCGCAAACTGCAAAAAATGATGCGGAGTGATCACTTTCTTGACAAAACAAGTCCTCTGGGTTCACGCAGATTAGAAATGGACAATGTCTTCACAAGCAATAAAAAAGGGGGTGTAGCAAAAGACGGAAACAATCCAATTCATATCCAGGAAACATGATATTAACATCTAACCATTACAGATGGTTGAAGTGTTTACAAAGACTGATAAGTGGTCTTTCCTGTCTTCAAAGGATAGCTGGCGATGATAGTAAAGCATTATTATTCATGAGCTCCAGAGGGTTTAAGAATGTTAGCATAAGGTTATTAGCATTCACTTCTATACTTGCTTCCGAATGTCACGCTTAGCTGATATGGGGTTAGCAACATGCAAAATGGTGCCACTGAGTGCAACCTGTTCTTTGTTTTGTTCTCTGTAGCCTGTGTTTTTTGTTGTTGTTGTTTTTCCCTCGTCTCTTTTACCCTCCTCCCACAACCATCCTTCACCCTGTTTGCAATAATGCTCCTGACATTTTTCTACAGGACTGCGGCAACCTCGAAAAAAAGCAAAGATCAAGAGGAGATTGCGTGATTATTCACCGACATGTGTCCTTTTGTGTGGTAGTGCCAGAGAGGCAGAAACAAAACACCTGGAAGATTTTGGCAGACTTTGGCACGTCATGGTGTGAGGGACTCTGAAGCGCTGTGGCCTCGCATCATGTTTGAACAGGCATGAATATTTAAATTGCATGCTTCATTTTAAACTCCCACATTTTCGGAGAAACACAGCTGTTCACAGGGAAATTTCCCAGTGTCATTATGTCAAATGGTTTGCCAAGACATCGACATCGTAAACTGAAAGCGGTACCAATAAAAAGAGTTGCAGTCGTCATACTGTTCTGAGATTTCAGATTCATTTATTTGTGAAGATGGTATGAAATTATCATCATAATAGTAGTCATTACTTTGTGTGAGTGAATGCCTGCTTGGCTCAGCCTGCTAACATTCAGGGACAGGCTCAGGGAATAATGAATGTTGTCAGACGAGCAATTCATTTTGGCAACTCAGGTCAGCCAAGGGAATGAATGGCACGATGGTTAGAAATGATATTACCATTTCTTTAATTTCCTGTCAATTTTAGACTTCCACTGTGTTAATATTGGAGAGACTGTTTGTTTTTATTATTGAGACCGAGCTGAATTTAAAAAGGAAACACTGCTCCTTTCACAAGACATGCCGGTTTTGGGAGTTTTGCTGCATCTCATAAACATCATTTGCCAGTTTGCATCTGACAGCAGCAGCATTTTCTAAATCACTCCAAAGTCCATACACGTCTTATGAAAGCATGCATGTGGTGGACCAACTCAAATCTGATTTCACACCATTCAAGAGCTATTCTAATTTTATGTCTTCTGCATGCCTTTGACACCGGAGCAAATAACGTCACAGCACAGAGGACGAGGCATCTAATAAGAACTCACACACGAACACCTTCCTCAAAAAGACTGAGTGTTAACACTCAGAAATGTCCCGGTAAAATTTGATTATGGTGACAATATGTGGTTTCTGATTATACTCACCTTCATCCTCATATTTCGATCATAAAATACCTGAAAATATGCAACATATATTGTTAAGCAGAAGTATATAAGCTGCTGTATGAGGGTTATTAACATGTGGCATCTTTGATATCCCGAATAGCATTTCACCATGACAGTACATACAAACATATTCAACAAAAAAGCAAATCAAAGAAGTTCAAACGGTTATTTTGTGCAGATTTGTTTTCAAAATTAAGATGATTATAGAGGCGATCACAGCATCGCAGCGTCAAATCTGAATTTGAAATGTGTTATTCTCTCTTAATTTACTAATATTTACATTTGAACCTGCAGCTGGCCAGAGCAGAATGAATTAACCTGTGAATTAATCATCATTCACCCTGAGCTTGAGAGCTGCAGCCACAGTGGAATTTACATATATCCCACAGTAATTTTGGAATGATTTAAATCTAAATAGCAAAGGGCTGAATAATCAGAAAGTAATGAGAAGTAAAATTGGTCATCTGTTCACATCTTTCACTATCAGCTTCATCAACAGGCATGGCTGCTCCCATTCATTCTAAACAATCGTGTTTAGAGGTCAGTCCCTCTTCTATGCAGTTGATTTTACCAGGAGACATGAATGTTTCAGTTCATACTGTATTACTCATTACTCCTGAGACAGAAAGGCTAAATAGCAGCCAGTTTAATTTATTCATGCGAGCCATCTCTGCCTTTGCTGCCATAAATGCAAATTCAGTCTTGATTAGCCGTCTAATCTTCATTTTGTGGAATGATCAGACTTTTAACACCAATTTAAAAATAATCTGATTTCAGTAACAATGATAATTTATCAGTAAGTCGTAGGAGTTCGTTTTCATAAGAAATTAAATTGTTCCAGTTACGCTATAATGAACATGTGTTCTGGAAAAGCTGGAAAAGGTAAAAGGGATTTCTTTTCTTTTTTTTGCGACATGACCAACCCTGAAATTGAACAAAAAAGCCTTTTTGTTCAATTTCTTACTTCTTAAACACATGAATAGACTTATTATGCACAGCATCCGTAATACATAACATCGTACGTAACTGTTGCTTTTCAGGCCCATTATGAATCTGTGGCAGCGGCATCATAGTGGGACAAACTACCTGTGTCCCAAACATGGGGAGAGGACTCAAGAAGCCTGGAATTAAAAGTTTGTTTTAATTTTTTATTGGCAATTATTATCATCGGTGGCTAAATAAACTAGTTTGACAGACTATCCTTTGTATGTAAAGCAACGTTTGAGGCACTTGTGGGCACTCCCCCCTTTATGAGCTGCAGATGGTTTAGTCCACTAGCAATAAGCCTTAAAGCCACCTTGGTGCGGGGGACTCAAAGACTTTCAAGCAATCATGTCTTTCAAGAAACTGAAGTCAGGCTACCAAAGGGCCAGACATTAAGACATTAATAATAAGAGTCTGAGGGAAAACAGCTGTTAATAAAAACCTTTCAAAAGACAGAAAAGTGAACACAGCTTGCTAGCACCTGTTTTAGTTTTGAACCTAGCTACACAGCAGCTTTTAGCCTGCTGATCATTTAAGCAGCGTTTTCCTTCCCTCCATGTTACTGAGGATGTGAGCTCATGAAGTGGCCACTGAAAGATATAACAAGCAACCATTTGCAGCTGTTTACATTCAAACATCTACTAGCCAGCACTGTAAAACATGACTCTGGGAAAATCTTGTTTATTTGTCTTTTATTATGAAATACAGTTACCCTTTCGCAGCGCAGAGGCCAGAAAATATGTTTTTGTTTCCTACCTTCCTTTAGTATTTATAATCCTGCACCAAGCACACCTCATAGTGAAAGCATCACAGATTTATTTGAGCAATATTTGCTTAAAAATGGTACAAAAAAGATCACTGAAAATGCATTTTTGGGGTCTTATTCATTTATTTGTACATGGGGTGCCATTCCCCACCCCTCGCGTCATCTCTCTACTGTTGGCTATAATTAAGAAATGATTATGTTATGGAAGGAATGGGGCCCACTGAGACAGGATATGCACAGGGCCCAAATGTCTGTGCTACGCACCTGGTGTGCTGCGAATCCCTATTGAGATTTCTGTGACATCAAACATGAGTTGTGTTTTTAATGCAGCTCCGATATAAACAGCCTTTTATTTCATTACCCGTGGATCTAAACTTGCGTCGGAGCAGGATCAAAACAGTATGACAACGCACAGAAGTAAACTAAACAAATAGTACTTTCCAAAGTGTTCTGCGCGGCGATTTAAAGAAGAAGCATAAAAGAAAATGTGTCTACTGGGCTGAAAGCATTTTCCCAGGAAACGGACATCTCGCCGCTGTCAGAGAGCAGAGCCCAACAACACTCGCAGCGTGCCAAGCTTCAGCATCATCCCACTTCCCACATTAGTCATGCTGTATGTGACTCTTATGTATTAAGTTTTCCCTTCCTAAGCTCTCAACGAGAGAATGATTGCATATTTCTACATGGCTGGCAGTGCAAATCATTAGCATAAGCAGCGCTGGTAAACGACTTTCTGTAACAAAGCAAATACCAAACTGACTGTGTAGAACAAACACTGTGGGGCAAACAATAACTTGAGAGCACAGCATTGGGCTCTTGAGGAATATCACGCTGATGATTCTTTCATAGCTTTTCATATTACTGATTCGCTGCTGCTACTGTGTTACGTTTACAGGGATAAACGTCAGCACCGACCGCATGTAATGTGTCTGTGCCTGCAGCTGTGCGCCTCACTGATGCCTCAACAGTGCCACCTTTTGATCGGACTCGTCTTCTTCATGTTCACCCATCAAAAACACATAGCGTGCGTTCATGTGAATCACCAGGAAACATCTAAATTGAACAAACTGTTCCTTTTGGGATGCACAATAAGAAAAAGGAAAAAAATAAATAAATAAATAAAAAAAAAAAGACAGCTATGATCATGTTGCTTGCTTTCTGTACATCCTAGCAAAGAAATATCTCTCAGCCGAATCCTTCCTGCTGGCGTTTGGCTTTAAAGTCCGAACACTACTGAACACACCCGAGAGTCTCTCCTGGAGTTTACAAGCGAGTATCCCATCCCAGTATTTACAAACCAGAGAGCCCCCCGGCTGTAAAATCACCTCAGCCAAGTCCAGCAAAGACAAACACATCGTGATGAGCTTCTCGTGGTCCATCTCTTGGAAGCCGCTGGCGTTGGGCGCCATGTCGCTCAGGATGACGTGAGCCTGGCCGCCGGGGAGCAGCTCCAGCAGCTTGTCGTGCGTGGCGGAGTCAGTGACATCGTGGCAGGACAGGAAGTGGGCGCCGTCCAGAGGCGGTATGTTCAGCAGGTCAATGCCAACGACTGTACCAGACGGTAACTCTGGATCTAGGACACAAGAAAACATTCCGCCTGTAATGTATAAGGACACATTTCTGCGGGAATGCGAACGTGTTCACGTGTTGCCTGTTGCGTCACAGGCTGACACATTAACACAAACGCACAGGTGGTGAACTGCAGGTGTTACCACACGTATAAGAGCAGCGTAGTTATAACATAGAATCAGCTATTTGGAAAAAGTCTGACACTGAAATTCTGTCCATCCTGCAACTGCATAGTCCGTTATCTCGTACTTCTTTGCCTGTGTAAACAAATATATCTTCCAAAATGGCACATCATTTTAATAGTTTTGGTTAGTTGAATTCAGGTTGACTGATACATAAATCAAATGGGAATGGGCTGAATCCATTAGTGGTGGTTTGGTTCTCTTTCAGTCTATTGTGTCATCGTTAGATATTGTTAGTTGCTGCTTCAAACTTCCCATCTTCAACATTGTCACTAGTTTCTATGAGTATGTATGAAAGTCAACCTTAAAAAGGTCCTCGATTGGAAATCCCATCACATTTAACATCACTTCCGTTTTTTACTTAGAGAGAAACGCCACAAACGTTAGCAGAGTTGCATCATGACCTCTCTGCCACAGCCTCAGCAGAACCCGGAGGTCACGGTGCCTGCTGTCTCTGTTATTGTCTCGCCTCTCTCACCTGTCCGGGCCGAGTTGACCCTCCGGACCGCCACCTGGCTCCAGGCTCCAGGCGCAGCTCCGCAGTCCACCACGCGGTACCCAGGCTGCAGAAGCCCGAACGTGTCATCCATCTCCAGCAGCTTGAAGGCGCTTCGGCACCGATAGTTCTGGGCGCGCGAGGCTTTGACATACGGGTCCCTGAGCTGCCGCTGCATCCAGCGCTGCTCGGCGGGAGATTTGCCCTTTAACTTCTTCATCACACGCAGCGAGCAGTGAACAAAGCGCCGCTGCGAGGACAGGCGCCACATGGCTGCAGGCTCGCGTGCGGCGCGTGGCGAACTGCGCGCGCGCGGAAATACAACTCGCCATTGGTCAACGACAAACACGGTGTGTAATACCTATATATGTCCCCTTACTGCAATGCACTGGCAATAATAGTTCCTACCTGGGACAGCAATATTAGTTCCTACCTGGGACAGCAATAATAGTTCCTACCTGGCATAGTTCCTACCTGGGACAGCAATAATAGTTCCTACCTGGGACAGCAATAATAGTATCTACCTGGGATAGTTCCTACCTGGGACAGCAATATTAGTTCCTACCTGGGATAGTTCCTACCTGGGATAGTTCCTACCTGGGACAGCAATAATAGTTTCTACCTGGGACAGCCATGTGTCTTGTCAGCTTTTTGATTGAACATGGAAACAGCTTTTCATACATACACCACATCCTAAACTACTGTAATAAAGTCATTTTCTATTATTGGTCATAGACCATACCTTAAAAAAAAACATTTAGGAAAATTAATTTTTCATGTAATTTGTGTACTTTTTGTTCCATGCCTTGTATATATATATATATATATATATATGGGATGCAACTGCATGTGTGTGTGAATGTATCCTCATGTTTGACAATAAAAGACCTTAGGGTCCTGTTCTATATATCAGTATATAGACTGTGAATTTTCTGTGAATCTTATATTTTTTGTATCTTATGTCCTGAATTTCTAATCATTCTGGTCTTTTATTACCTTCTTGCCCTTTGTAAATACAAATATCAAACGGTCCTATATTAGTTTTATTAGTAGTAGTAGTCGTCACTGATCATCACAACAAAACAAACATGCAATGCAATTCATTGTATAGCATTTTCAATACAATATGTCATAATGTATTGACAGTTTATATATGACATCATATATATTGATATAAATACGCGATATTTTTTGCATTTATTTAATCACATCGCGGCTCATCAGGTGTGAGTTTAAGTGAATGGATTGCACACGACACGCTGGCACCCTGGACCGCCGCAGTTTCCAGTCGAACATATTTGAAGGCAACACATTTCAACTGCTCTTCCATTGAAAGTGACGTCGCTCAGACCAATCAGCGCGTCACGTGACGACGCCTGCAGAGCTGCACGCGGGAATAACCGCTGTATTTCCTCTCAGACAGCCGGGATGTTGAGCCCCAAGCTGCTGACCCTGGTGCTGGTGGTGCAGCCGGGCAGAGTGCTGCTCGGCATGAAGAAGAGAGGATTTGGGGCTGGGAAGTGGAATGGCTTCGGGGGCAAAGTTCAGCCTGGAGAAACCATTGAAGATGGTGCGAGGAGGTAATTTCATCTCGCTAGTTGAAGAGCAGTTTTGTTAAGACGATCGACAAAGCAATAAAAAGCAGTAGCAAGTGCAGAGTGTGCAAAATTTAAATTGGCCAATAATTAATTGATGTCACAATCCATGCTTCGGCTCCACAATGCATATTATCCCATCACACCTTTGAATTGCATTATGTTATGCCATGCTACATATAGTAAGATGGGGGCTGTGTTTTTGCATTTAAAATCAAACAACGTGTGTACTGATGTAAGCGCATAGACAATGACAGTGTACTGTTAAGGGGAGGATAGACAAAAAAAGATGTGCTAATGTAAGATGTGAGTTTGTGTAGTGTGCAAGCTTGACAAAACAAATGAATGTCGAGTCTGGACAATGTGTGATCATCATTCATCAGCAGGAAGTGTGTTGCAGAGCTAAAGGAAGGAAGCCCTGAAGGCAAGGAGGCCCTGTCCCAAGCTGATAAAGAATATCTGAAGGCTGAATAAATCAGTAAAATGTCAAGACTGTTAGTTACGCGTGTCAACAGATGACTCAGGACAACCAGACAGTTGTCAATATTGGAGGAAGCAGCTGACCAATCCTAGTCGGTAAAAACACTTTTAGGAGTATGTTAAATATGTTTGGTGGTCAACTTTGAGGGAAGCAGTGTTTGGGGTGGGCAAACACCACTGAGCATTGAAAGTCGGCTGCAAAAAATTGTTCTTGAATGCACCATTCTGGCAGATTTTTTTAAAAGCCAATCTGTAGTTTTATTTCGACACAGATTGTTATAAGGAAAAAATAAACAATGTGTCAAAATAATCTTGCTAGCTCAAAGATCCACCTACCAGATTTCCGTGATCGGTGAATGTAGTTGACTTTGTGTGGGCCACACGAGTAGATTCTGTCTGGAAAAACACAAATACCTTATCGCTTTACCCTCTTTACTTGCTTTTAGTGTCTGTGTGATGTGTACTGTGAGATTTTAAAAATACACTTTATCAAATATTTATTCCATGTCTTTTGTTGTTTTTTTTTTTTTCCTTTAGAGAACTGCAGGAAGAAAGTGGCCTCACGGTGGACGCTCTCGAGAAGGTCGGAAATATCACGTTTGAATTTGTTGGAGAGACACAGCTACTCGACGTCCATATTTTCAGAGCCGACGCTTATAATGGAGAACCAACAGAATCGGATGGTATGATTTCCGCTGCACCACATGGAACTGTGATGAAAGATGGTGGATAATTCCAGCAGAATGTTATTCCAGCGTTTTTAAGTTTATAGGAACAGCTGTGGAATGACACAACTATAACAATAAGGTGACAAGTGATAAAGCTAGATAACTGGCGCTAGGAAATGGTATTTCTGTTTTTTAACATGTAACTGATGTTAAAACAGCATTAGTTTTAAAGCTATTACTACAAATTTCATGCACTTTGGAGGTGATGAGGAAGCAGTATATTTGCTGTACATAATTCCAAGCAATTATGACGTGTACAAAAAACCTTTAATCCTGCAAAATGTTTCCCTTAATGTTGACTTCCTTTTGTTATCTCAATGCCAGTCCAGGCTTCATGGCAATTCAAGTTCAGATAATGAGGCCTTCTGAGAATGAAAACAGATATTTGATTGAAACACTTACCTGGGAACCTTTTCACAGACGTGACTGCGAGCAAGGAGAGCGTGTGCTCCCAGTAGTAAAGGTTAAAAGACTGTAAATACACAAAGGAAAGAAGAGGCCCTCCACAGAAGGAATGCAGAGACCTGCAGTGATCAGTATTTCCTGAGAGATTAGTCATGGTCAACTGGGTCAAGTTTAGAGACACACAGCAGAGTGCAGCTCGTGGAGGAGCCAGACTTTAGCGCCGGACCCGAGAGTCTGGAGGGCAAGAGAAGTCAAACGGGGGTGAAGAGAGAAATGGAGGGAAAAGCTTGCATGAAATGTGCTAAAGTCAGTGCTGCTAACACTGGTTTGGCAAGATAAGAAGCACCAGCAGTCTGAGCAAGTGGTTATGTCCGTTTTTATAACAATACTCGCATGAACTGTAACGGAGGTCCTTTCAGTCTCCACCACGTTGAGCGAGAGCTTCCATAGTGACACAGCGTGCTGGTTGCACAGTAAAATAATTATGCATGATTAATTGAACAGACACGCAATTGTTGCATTTAAACCTTTTCTAAATGCAATAACCCATGCAAATGGCTTAACGTGCATTGCTAATGTAGTGAGGAATATAATGTCAGGCACTTTACTGTGCTCTCCTGTCTCCAATTTTGGGAGTGTGCAGTTAAGAGTCCCCGGGGAAACCAACCACCTCTTTATCGTTCCGGGAGGGTTCCATCCGATAGGATTGTGTAGGGGGAGGGGGGAGTATATGTCAGGAGGTTCGCTAGTTTTGTTATGTTTTTCTTTTCCCTAATGTATTTATTGTACCATGTATGGAAATGGATGTAATGTAAATATGTGTCTAGGGTGTTGTTTCATTTGTAGAGGTTTTGATATGGTTTGTAAATAAGGTCACTGGACAGCACCCCTGTTGATGGTAGCACCCAAGGGGGGAGACTATACAAGGCTGCCCTTTGTTTTAGTCGAGCAGTCATTGATTGGGGACGCACACAAGACAGGAGCAGCATTGGGCACGGCCATTGATCTGTGAATGCTGTAGATTTTTATGTATGTATGTCTCGTTGGTGGAACTAAATTCCTGCAGCGGAGTTAGCTTGATCTCCTGCCTCTGCCTCCTTAATCATGGTTCTGACCGCTCCAGGTCAACCTCGCATGCCCGTATGTGCTGTACCGTATATTGAAAGAGTTTAAATAGTTTTTGTCTGCAGCTACTTATAATTTTCCAGCTATGTACTGGACAGTGATATGTCAGAAGTGGCATATAAATAACATAAGTGATCAATAATTCGTGATCCTCCTGTAACATCTCAAGGTAGATGATAAATGTGCTTTATTCTAAGGAGGTCTACTCATTATTTTCTTGTTTGTTTTCTAGAAATGAGGCCTCGGTGGTTCAAATGTGATCAAATTCCTTTCGGTCAAATGTGGGCTGACGACATCCTGTGGTTCCCCCTGATGCTCCAGAAGAAGAAATTTGTTGGTTACTTTAAGTTTCAGGGTCACGATGTGATTCTCAACCACACACTGGAGGAAGTGAAAGAGCTGTGAGACAACCTGGGAAGAACTGTGTTTCTGAGGACATGACCGGGACAGATTTCTTCTTTAAATACTGAAGATATCCCACCGTTCAGTGTTTGCTATTCAGGTACATTTGTGGGAGAAGACTCTGAGGACTTAACAGACCAGGTTTCCTTTAGAAATATTTCCAGCTGAATATATTCTTTTCATTTTTTTCCCCAATCACACTTTACATGATTAAAAGAAAAAAGCAAAGCTGCAATACGCTTCAAGAAATATTCATTCTGCCATTTTATTTTTCAGGATAACTGACTTAACACAATTCAGCAGGTATTTATTTAAATTATCTACACTAATAATTATATTGGGGTTCATATTCTGTGCAAGTTAAGTTGATCTCCGACAAACGTGTCTCATACTGTACGAACACAGTGTTAGTTTGATATATACATATCCTGTTTGGCACAGTGGCATCTTTCAACTCACACAGTGAGTTTGGTGTATTTGAGATGATCTGGTGACAATTTGTGATTTCTAAAACAGGAGTCCATATATGGCAGTGAGTCCCTTTTGACTTTTGTTTTATATTCATATACACGCATTGTTTTCATGCCAAATATCTGAAAAGTAAGAATCTAATGGTGTGTGAAAAGGGACTTCAACAATATCCACATCTTGTTTGCTCTGATTAACATTACAAAACTTTAAATAATATTTGCAACTGTCAAATATTCTTCCATAGTCCAAAACTCTTCCAGTGAAATTAAAGCAATAATGGTGGTGTTAATTACATTTTTAATCCTTTTACATGATCTCTTGCATAGGTGTATATTTTAGTGAATTTATATGATATCTTTGGTAGTAAATCAATAGATTATAGTGTTAGTTATGCCACTTGTGACAGAGGTTGACATTTTTAAAATGAATAAATCTCAAATATCCACCCTTTGTAATATTGTACACTGCATGAAGGCATTTTAAAATAGCTTATAAAATAAAATTGGGAGTCTTGCAAACAATTTAAGCAGATGAAGCAAAGATGTTGTACATAAAAGTAAACACTATAACAGAAAGAAATAGCACAATGCCCATAAAAAATGCAAAGTATGCTAATACACATCCTCGTAAACTAAAATCTGTATCAAAAATACATTGGTCAGTAAGTAAAAACCAAAAACCTTCATGATTGGAGATTTAAAATAATCCCATCCTTTAATAAAGTAAAATGTTCTGTAATTTTTCTCAACTATCTTAGTGTATAAAAACGTCTTCCAAGGTTAAGTTACGGATGCATGAATATACTGTCATCCCTCACGTCTGACATGCTGATTGGTCCCTTATACAACAAACATTTAGAGGATTTTCCTTCCTTGATTTGGAGTCATTAGTTCCTCATCAAGCAGAACACGAAATGACAGATTTATCAGCCCACTGTCTTTTCCGGTTACATGGTTGATGATCAAACCCAAAGTCAAGAATTTGAGAAGCCATTTCCATTAAATACACTCTTATTGAATGGAATGCATATTGTGTAATAAATGACTGTGTAGAAGGAAAAAAAAAGTTGTGCATTCAACATTATTCCGTAGCTCACAGAGCAAGTTATCCGTTTGTGATCCTCATCAGCGGCAGTGTTTCTCTCCCTCACCTCGTGTATTTAGGTTTCAGGTGGAGGGGTTCAGTCCATTTTTATCACCAAAGAGGCACCCAAGCTTTTGCTGGAGTTCATTCCACACCTCTCCCATCTGGAAAGAAAGCAGAAAGTTACTTCTCCTTACCTACATTTCCGTGAAGCTCATAATACTGATAGAATAAAGTGCATTGGAATATTGCTTAGTGGTTTGCAGGTTATCATTTTCCACTATTTGAAAAAAGAATCTCAGTAAAATTATCTTCAGGTACTTTTAGATCCACAGAAACTTTCTGAAAATGTTTCCATATATTTAAGTGAAAAAGACCCGATTCAGATAGAGGCATCTAATCAAATTATAGGCAAATATCTATGGGAGATTTACTTGATTGATCACTTGAATCTTGATGAAGGTTTCACTTCATGTGAAATGTAAACCCGCTCAAATCCTAGATGAGGAGATTATCCTTCCAGAGATACCATCCATCATTATTAGTTCTTTCATTGGACTTTAAAAGCCAATTTAAAACTGATGTGATCCTCCCGGAGGGTCACTGTGTCCACGTAAAGAACGATCTGTATCCACAAAAGCAGCCTCACCTCTCTGTGTCCTTGGACCTGGGAGTTAACAAAAGCCCCCAGAATGTGCGATGTGATTGGAAGGTAAATGAAGATAAGCTGCGTCTCTTGATGAAGGCAGAACAGGGAGAAGTAGTTACGCAGCTCCATGGTCTGAATGGCGTTTTCTTGCTATTAACAGGATAATAAAAAAACAAATTGTCACCACTTATCAAATGATCATAATAATCAGTAAGGTTTTTTGTGGGGAAATTGTCCTCCCATGATACCAGAGATGCGATGAGGCAGATAAAGCTCTGCTCACATTACCAAGACGGGGAGATGCCCATAAATGGTTGCATTACATTTTAATGGGCTCTAGATTTGATTCACTATTGAACTCCTGCTTAATCCTGTTCATCACCAGTCACTGTTTCTGACACTGACACTGATGAAGAAGCCCAGTATCAGCTTGCAGTGAAATAATCAGTTATAGGACATTGCAGACAATGTTAAAATTACAAGCCAGGGTGCATTAATCTCAGCATATTACTATTACTAATATCTGTCTAAGCCATGCTAGCGGAAAATGTCGGTCGGGCGGTTGGTGGGTCCACCGCTTCAGTCCGGACTGAAAGGTCAATAACTGTTGGATGGATGGCCATGACAATTAATGCCAGCATTCATGGTCCCCAGAGGACGAATCCTACTGCCCCTTGTGATCCCCTGGCTTTTACTCTAGTGCCACCATGGGGTTCACACTGAGTGTTTTGTGAAATGTATCAGTAACTATTATATGGATCGATGTGAAATTTGGTATACACATTCATGTTCACTCAGGATGAACTGCAACTACTTTGGTGGTCTTTTAATCTGCCCAACACTTTGGTTTATGACTAAATAGCCTACCAGCAAAACCCACGACATTCCCATCAGCCTCAGCTGTGCTTTGTGTTTAGTCCTAATTAGCTAATGTTAGCATGCTTAAAGGCTAAACTAAGATGATGAACATTCGATCTCCCTGTCTGTATCTCACACACAGATGATTGACAATAAAGTTGACTTTGATTATATGGATCAGCATGTTAGCATTTTCAATGTGAGCATGTTACCATGCTATTAGCTCAAAGCCCCACTGTGCATAATAAGTACAGTATCATGGAGCTACTAAATCTTTTTCTAACTGCTTTGAAGCCTAAATCACCTTTTATTTGATCAATTTGCTGCTCATTTCTAAATAATAAAATCACAGTTAATAATGTGAGGGGCCAACTGACAAAATTTCATCGATTCATGACCACGTATGTCAAACAGAGGCAAATCGCACTGACTAAGAGGAACTGCAGTCACAAAATGAAAACCAACAAGGATACTACAGTATGTGGTAAGATGACACATGCTGTTAAATGGCATATAACCTAATGGGACTCAGCTTTGTACAAGTTTGAAAAGGTGATTTGGTTCATTCAAAGTGAAAGATCTTATGCATGAAGTTATACTACTGTATCTTCCCCCCGACCTACATTGAATATTTCAATAGATTTAGATTGCAAGAAGAAATTCAAGGGTAAACACTGCAACAAAAAAATCACTGAGGCATTAGAAACACTATTGGTTATTGATTTAATGAAATAGTTTGAGAACTGTATTTAAAAAAAAAAAAAAACCTCCAGATATCTCACGTCACATTTACTTATACCCAGTGGATGTCGTTTAACCATTTATTGTATGAGGGTCTCGAGTAAAATGCTGAATTTGAGTTTTGGCTAATGGAGGG
Source organism: Gadopsis marmoratus (assembly GCA_036023855.1). Classification (NCBI taxonomy): domain Eukaryota; kingdom Metazoa; phylum Chordata; class Actinopteri; order Centrarchiformes; family Percichthyidae; genus Gadopsis; species Gadopsis marmoratus. The sequence continues at coordinate 2,840 of JAVQJF010066472.1, read as the reverse complement.
TTACAACATTTAGTCCGATTGTGTTTAAGGTGAGCGTATTATACACTCAGACCAATTTAGCCATTTTATTTATCAAGTCCTAAATTACTTTAAACAGTATGCTATCAACCAGGAAGCATCCTGACAGCCTAAACATGCAGAAGCTGAAAGAGATTGACCACCTGAACAATCCGTGATTCCAGCTGCTCCACAGATGCCTGCTCTTTGGGCTGCACGGTGGCACTCATCATCTGCCTCTTCATCACGCTGTACTTGTGCAGAGCCCTCTGGTGCTCGTGGAGCACGCCCTTCTCATGGCGCTCACAGAGATCCTAGAGAAAAACACAGTCACGTGAAGCTCTTCACATTTGCATCAAAATGGCATGGTAATATACAGAACAATAATACACAACAGCCAAGAATAGGAGAATTGTTTGCACAAATGGTGAAATTACCATATATATTACAGTTAATGGATTTAGTAGAGGCTATGGAAAAGGACACTTTATCTGCCCACCAGTCTTTTTGTTTAATCTCTGCAACCCACCCACTTCAAGAACTTCATTTCCAAGTGAGAAAGACTGGCTGGCATTATTGTTAAAATTAATCATTACACAATATCCTGAATTTAGTTACTAACTGAACCTGGAATTACTTCAAATATATACCGCTTTGCTGCATCTCTCCATAAGAAAACAGGAGATTGTTTTTATTCCCTTGATGGCTAAAAACAGCGTTGCAGTGCGTCAAAGTGAGCATCGCTGGCCTACGGTGTGAAACATCAAAACAAAGTCACCTGTCATGAAAGGTCGGGGACCCCTGGAGGTGGGCTCAGGTTCAATGAGCACAGCAAAACCAAAAGTGAAACTGACTCACTCTGTACGACTGCAGCAAATCCAGGAAAAGATTCAGTTTTTCCACGACATCATCCTCCTCCCGTCTGCCCTGAAGACATTAGCAAAACAACATGTTTTACCCAGTGCCAGTTTTGGACAAGCAGAGCAGGTGGTGGGGATGAAGCGCTGAGTGCTGTACCTGCTGAGCTGCTTTGTCAGACAGCACAGCGAACTCCACAGACAGACTCTTCAGAGACTGACGCAGGGTCCCCCAGGCGCTTTGTGAAGAGGCCAAGAAGGGAAGAGTCGAAGCATCGGAGCCCAGCGTGCTGACAAAAATGCCATTATTACAGTGACACAATACAAAACATTTTGTGTCTGAGCTGCCAAACTCATTTCAAGCTAACATCCAAGAAGAGGCACAACAGCACAGAGGATTTGGAATCTTATTAACATTTGTTTTCTCAGTCCAAAACCTCTGGATACTAGAGAAAGACTTTATACTCATAATAATGAAATACCTGAGCTCTCTGCCAAACATGAGTAAATCAGTTGCATTCTCCTTAGAGCGCTCTGCCATTTTCTCAGCTCTGTCCCGCAGCTTGTGGAAGCTGTTGTGAATACTTCTAATCAGCTCTCTGCTTGTCAAGAACTGAGCCTGAATGTCAGCGGGGAGATATTCCTACAAAACAGATCGAAAAAAGCGCTTTGAAATTTTAAATGCAATTGTTAACTTGTCATTTGTAATTGTTTCGGGCTAACATATGTCAGGGATTGTCCATTGACCGTATGTGACAAACCTTTGCCAGGGTTGCAATTCTGTTGGTCATGAACTCATCTCCCGTCTTCTTGTAAATGTCACGCAGCTTAGTCTGAACATCCTATTTGGGAAGGGGGGTGAGGAGTGGGTGAGTGGAAAAAGACACAGAGTAACTGGAACAGGATGCATTTCGATGTCAGCCATCATGGTAATGCTTATTGTGCAACAGCCCGGGCCAGAGAACGAGGCAGAAGGCTACAAAAATAATACACACAGAGCCACTGAAGGTGAGGAAGGTCTTGACCAGCTCGTCCTCTGAGAAGAAGGGATGCCGTGCCATCAAGTTAATGAATCTGCCAAGAGCACGTCTCCTCCCCTCAATGAACTCACGCTCAGAGACGGAGGTCAAGACTGTGGACAGATACCAGAGAAAACAGAAATCATTCTAGTAGGGAAGAAGTGCAGCATGGGAACACATGAAGCAGTTTGACCAGGAGTCATAATGTTAAAAAGAGGGGCAGACCGTTCGCAAAATTCATGTTAACGATCAATTTATATATTCCAGTATTTTAAAAGGAGAACTCCACTAATTTTACACGTCAAAGTCTGTTTACAGGTCCTGAGGAGCACTACCACAGTATGTGACAATACAGTAAGTTGTATAAAGCCTGGAGTGCGGAGTTTGAAAGAAGAGAGGTTACCAGACCCGCTGCTCATCTCTCTCATCTCGGCTCGAGGCTAAATTAGCTGCTAATGGCACAACACACCTGCATCTCTGACTGAACTGTCTGTGGTCAACACTTGCATTGTGGGTAATGTAGGCTTTCTGCTATTTTAGTACTTAAACTGTCCATTGTGAGTCTGACAATGTTATACTATATAAGTGCAATGCTAAAATCGGTGGACTACGGTTTCATTTAGCTGCTTGTACATTTATACCGTTATCCTCTGCACTGATTAGTGAAATAAAAGGATTAATCATAATATGCATTGAAGAAGAGCCTGACCTACACGTATCGGTAGGATGAGAGGAAAAAAGCAAAACTGAGAGGATTTACATGTCTGGTATCTTTTTGACACATTCTGAAGATCTCTGATTGAGACATTGTCTAATCAAGTGTTTTGCAGAGATTCTTCAGCGCGTGTGTGTGTGTGTGTGTGTGTGTGTGTGTGTGTGTGTGTGTGTGTGTGTGTGTGTGTGTGTGTGTGTGTGTGTGTGTCTTGAGATAAATATAAAACAAAAGACACAAAAAAACTTTGTGAAC
>JAVQJF010066462.1:0-10967 GCA_036023855.1 Gadopsis marmoratus | reverse complement strand
TGTGATCTGGGGCTGCTGCAGCTGGTCAGGTCCAGGTTCAGCAACGTTATGTGGCCAAAGAATGAAGTCGTCTGACTACCTGAATATACTGAATGACCAGGTTATTCCATCAGTGGATTGTTTCTTCCCTGATGGCACGGACATATTCCAAGATGACACTGCTGTGGACTTTCAACCCTGGGGTTGGCGGTTCGAATCCAGCTCCCAGCCATAGTCAGTCAGCTGTTGACATTCATCTCTCTGGAGTTGTTGGCACCTTCTGATCCCAGCTCCTCCTGTCCACATGTTGAATTGTCCCTGGGCAAGACACTGAACCCTAAGTTGCCTCCGGTTGTGCGTCTATGCTGCCTGTCCCTGACCAAGACAGGGATGTTCACTGGATTTGGTTCACTGCTCCAGCTCCCCTCGGAAGAAGGATGGACGGGTCAAAAGCAGAGGATAAATGTGTATCATGGTTGGCCATTAAACGACGAACGGTCCAATTATTATGAACATAATTCTTAGAATTACTGGCCAGTCTTCACTCCCAGAGCCACAGAAACTAACTGTCCTACACTGGAATCCTACCTGGCCCCATGTTTGCTGTAAGTCAGTCTGTGTAATTTGATTAAACCAATTCATCGCACGATGTACTCTGAATGAAATGAACGGTTTCAAAATTAGATTCTGAGACAAGGCCACTCTATAGGACAAAGGTCAGACAGCACATCTGTACAGATCGCTCACAGCAAATGTCACTAACAGAGCGACATGTATGTGACATTCATGGTCTTCAGAGGATGAATTCCAATGATTTATTACTATTCGTCTAGTGCCACCAATAATCCATTGAAATAACTCCAAAGTCGTGATGCCAGAGGATGAATCCTGCCGACACTGGTGATCATCTGAATTGCCACACAGACAAACTGGGTCCTTCAAGGCCCCCTGAGGGTCTGAGCCCTTTATAAAGGCACAATGGTTGAAGTGGAGTGTTATTAAATTGAGTGTGTGATTTGATATTTAGTGAATATTTTGTTGGTCACCTCCTGCTGATCACTGTCCATCAAATCCTCAATGGCTTCAATCAGTGGCAGTTACAGGCCACACGAGCTGTGTGAGTCACTGATATTGTCCTGAAACCGGCAGTGAGAGAGCAGAGTGTTGTTTAGGCCAAGGCAAGGCATCAAGCTTAACATATCTCAGACTGCCACTGATTTGCGAGAGAGAAAGTGCCCCGTGTGGCGTGATGTTGAGTGACAGCTGCAACGTGACAGCTATCAATTAGACCATGCTTAGTATTAACGCAGCAGCCGGGAACCTGGGAATTATTCTGAGAATTACTGTAGGATGAAATGTATCTGCGAGCAGAATTGGATTCAGAGAATGTTCTATTGTCACATTTAGAACCAAATGAGAGACATTCAGCTCATTCTGAGACTATTTGCGTCACTGAGTGTTATTCAAAGACCAATACACCCGAGAGCTGAAGCAATGTTCAAAGATGACAGGATGTGGGATGTGACGGTGACACATAAAGCAGGTGCAGTTCAAAGCACATCACATCCCATTTGCATCCCCTCTAATTTAACTTAGAGAGGCTCTGCCATGAGAAGTCTCAAACAGGGGAGGAGACAGAGACATTGTAAAGCAGATGAATGCAGCCTTCAGGAAACCAGCTTTGACTGACAGCGCCGCTCGCTTCAGAGGGACCGTTATGCAAAGAGGGGGATAGACAAAGAAAAGGGAAAATGAGAGTGCTCCACCCCTCCGCCCCCTCAGCTCCTCTCAGGAGATGTCAGGAGCTGTGTACAGAACCCAGGGCCCCCCCTTTCCTGTGAGAGGGAGCAGTGCTGAATTCTGATAACACTCATCTCCAATTGAGCGCTTCAAAGAGGAAAAGGCTCAAAGACAATTAGAATGAGAGCGTATCCTCGGCACCCTGAATAGCCCTTGATGAGAGCAACGGGCAAGTTTGGATAGGTTAATCAGCTGTAATCAAAAAGCAGGTGTTGAACACGCACCCTTACAATCCCCCACCCCAAATTATATGATCGTCACATTCACAAAAGTGTGTCTTTTAATTAAACACAGTGTCCTTTCCTGCTGTCTTTTCCTTATTCAAAAGCGTGAAGCAGCGCTGATTGCATCAGATCAGTGACACCAAGAACAAATTGCTTTTCTGCCGTGACGGGGATGATGAAGGGGGTGGGAACAGGGTGTGCATGGCTCTGTGCGTGAGGGGGGGGGGGGGTGATCGGGAGAGAGTGTTGCTTATCATGCTTATCGCAAGAGAGGCAGAACGGTGACTTTAATCTGAAGATGATGCAAATATTACTGTGCAGAACCCGTTTTCTCAAGCCGTGGAGAAGAGGATCTCAAGTTTCATTTTGAATCCAAATAGAGTGAATATTTCCGACGGACCCTCGCAGACCGACAGCTCACACCAGCTGTCGTATAACGTAAAGTGTGAAAGTCCTGAACTGAGTCATTCTAAGACTGGAATTTTCTCAAATGGCCTGCGTTTTTTAATTTCAGGTTATATTCTATGATAAAAGAATGACTCTGAAATAATGACACTACTTTTGGTTCAATGTTTCAGTAAACGTGTTGTGAAATGATATTTTTCTGTAAGTCTACGAGTCTAATTGAAGCCGTTGCCAGGACTAGTTTCTGTGACATGATCACTGAAGTTGGTTAATCCTTATTAATCAAGCGTGATCAAATACATCCACAGGCAAGTCTTTGGATGTAAATGCACCTTTATAGAGTTATTAGTTGTGTTATTAATCCTTTACTTTACTTAGGTCAATCTCAGAGGGCCCAGTCAGATCACATCAGGCTGTAAAGAGACTGAGAAGGAATCTGTAAAGTCACACTTTTACAGGTTCACAACTAATAATCCAGCCATCTTTAGGAAACATCAGGGTCATGATTGGTTGATTGGCCAACACAGGCCTTACGAAGTTAGTCGGAGGTTCAATTCCCGCTCCTCCCAGCCACATGTCGAAGTGTCCTTGGGACACTGTGCCCTGTTCCTGACCACGATAGGGCATATAGCACTTTGATTTGGTTCCCGGTCTCCGTATTAAAGGCTGACCACGGCTCCAGGCTGATGGCAGGAAGGGTTAAATACAGAGGACGAGTTTCATCGTGGGATGTAATCGCAGGTGTGAATGTATCTTAATGTTTGACAATAAAGACTTTAGGGCCCGATTATTTTACAGAAGTGTGACTGTTTGGCTTTCTGCATCAGTGTTGCACACATTTAGGTTTTACAAGTTGGGAAGAGAAAAAGGAACAAGACTGGAATAAGATGGTGAGAAGGATCCACACTGAGGTGAAGCCCCACAGCAGCCAACGGAGTCATGATGCAGCTGATACACAGCAAACAGGAGGCGGAGCTGGAAGTGACATTCGTTTTCATTACATCATAACTAGTTCTTCAGCTATAACAACACAAGTGGGAAACAACAGTGAATCATAAGATTGGTGACTGTCTTCAACAAAATGGCACAAAATGTTCTTCATCCCAATGATTCAAAATCAGAGATCAGGACCCCAAACCCTGTCAGCAGCCTTGGTCTGATATCAGCTAACGTGAAAGTTCTATTTCATTCAGATCTAAACGTTGCACCACAGATCAAACCTGCTTTTATCAAATGAGATCCATCTCCAGAATCAAACCAATGCTCTCTGTTGTGACGTGGCATGGTGCAGCAGGAGGGGAACCCGAACGCAGACCAGGGCTTTATTAGGGAAACTCACATACACTTACCAACCGGTAAGGCGGGTAGGAATGAGAAGTAAGAAGTGAAATATGGCCAGTCCTGAGTCCAGAGAGAACAGGAAACAGACGAGACATCCATCCACGATGAATGTGCAGCGATGACTTATATACACAGGACAGTAACCAGGGGATGGAGGTGAACAGGGGAACACAGGGGAACAGGTGGAAACACTCCAACAATCAGGGAGACACGAAGGAGGCAGAGACAGGACACAGCAGAAATAATACTATAAACCACAAGACCAGAAACACACGGGACCAGCAACAGGAAACACAGCCAGTCACACAGACAGATCACGACACTCTCACACTCCTGGACAAAGTCATTCGTGCACTCGTTTCCTTGAGACTCGACTCCTGTAACTTCCTCCATCAACCAAAAGTTTCTCTGTCGCCTCCAACTAGTCCAGAACTCAGCAGCTCGGCTTCTTACTGGTTCTAACAGACGACATAACATCACCCTTATCCTGTTTGTACATATACATATACGTATAAAGTGTGTACTTTATACGTAGTACGCACTGTATATACATGTTATACTTTAAGATGCTAAGAAGAGCAGTCTTAGGATTCAGGTTTTGTTTTTACTCTGATGCATGGATATTTGTTACATAAATAACATACATAAATAAATATAATATAATATAAATATACATTTAGAAAAATAAGCTGATGTTAAATGTATCATCACTTTTGGTACGATCCAGCTGGCTTGAGTGAAACAGGAAGTCACACAGCAACATGCCTAACTGCTGGATTCAAGAAGTTTGAAGCCTACAAGCTGTAGAATGTTGAATAAGGGTCAGACCACAGAGTCAAGACGAGACAAAGACATTTTAGAACGCTGCAGGAAACGTTGAAGCGGTGTGAGGTGAGCCGGCTCAGCTTGACTCGAGCCGGCTGATGGCGTCGCCTGACACTCAGCTTGTTTAGAACCGAAGGCCTGTTTCAACAGCCAATCGTCTCACAGCAAAGTCAGCTGGTCATCCGTTTCATCAACACTGAGATGCGACTGTAGCAAGTAACTCACTCTCACTATCCTCATTCGTGTTTTAAGATGCTTCAAAATATATCCAGCTACAACAAAAGCCTGAAAAGACGGCAGACAGAACATAAGTTCAGAGAGTCGTTGCTATGGAAACGATACACCGTCTCGTCTGTCTCTTTGGTGTAAACTGGCAGGTTTCCAAACGTACTCGTGTCTTTGGTGTGAACTGGTTTTTAGCGTCTGCAGCCATCATGCTAACACAGTTTCAATGATAATGCTAGCATGCTGATATGAAATAATGTTTACCGTGATCAGCATGTTGGTTTAGCACGTTAGCATCCAATAATTAGCTAATTAGTATTTAACACAAAGTACAGCTGAGTGTCCTGGAAATCCAGACCAAAGTGGAGGACCAACCGCTGAAAAGACTGTGATCCAGAAGGACCATCGGACGTCTCCCTGACAGGCCAGGACCAGCAGAGGGCGTCGGCTCACTCTGCCCGTCGTCTGAGCTCAGAACAGGCGTCTGTAGAATCTGTATTATCACTTTGGTGTCTGATATCAGTCTGAGGCAGAGTTACGTTGTCACATAAATACTGTTTTAAAGGCTTTTACTCTCATATGAGCATAGAATGATATAATCATTGTAAATGCTATATTTCTGTATGATAATGATGAAAATAATGTATTTGAAAACACTCGTTTTCCTCAAACTGCTGCAAAGTAATGTACCGTTGGTGTGTGATGTATGTGTACTGGTGAGTTGTGGTTTATGTATTTTATTGTATTTCCATATCTACAGTGTTTTGTGGATTTATGATACTGTGTGTGTGTGTAAAGTATTTGTCTCCAACGCTTTCTAAAATGTGAAGCTCACTGAACACACTGCTGCCTCTCAGAGACAAAGGATCAGATAATAATGTCGAGCTTTGAAAGCTCTGGTGGTGTGGTGGCAAATGTAAAAAGAAAAGCAGCGTTTTAACACGCAGACAAATCAATGTGTGTCTTTGGGTTGTTTCAAATTGCATTGCTGGCTTTGGCCAGCAGCACTGAGCAGCCCATTCCTTTAGAAGGTGAAGGCCGTGATGTGTGGATGTGTGCTGAGTTGCTGCTGCTGTTGGCCTAAAACAAAGCCCCTTTAGCCCAGTCAGCCTTGCAGCAGCTATTAGGCTGAGGCAGCTCTCCCAGCAGAGCGATGACAATGATGACAGGCAGTGGCCATGCAAGCCGGCCCCGGAGGTGGGACTCTGGGGGCATCACTTGCTCTGGGTCAGCCAGGGCCAACGTATTTATCTGGGCAGTAATCTGATGGGAAAAGGACAGAATGCCTGACCCCCGAACCTCGGGGACATCATCAAAACAGATCCTATTTCAGGTCCGCCATAACTCGCCGTGTCGCTCCACGGCCCCTCTCCGACAGCACAGACGGCTGCAGCCCGACAGAGAGCCGAGCTGATGAATAACCGAGCAGCAATCAGCAGCGGGCAAACTGTTAAAGAGAAGCAGGACTGATCACTCACGGATCTGAGCTCTGAGCTGAGACTGGCCCAAAGCTGAAGCGGCTGCTTTGTCACCTCGCTACTGACTCTGTCTGCGCCGTGATTTACTGCAGACACGTCTTCATTGGCTGGTGCAGCAGTACTGTAGTACTACTTGTTATATACACTGTCAATCAAATTCTAGATTGCAAATCTTAAAAGGACGATACCAATTCTTGAACATGTTTTAGCCCCAGGCCCCAATAGCCCCCGTTTAACCATGTGCTTATTGGTTTATTGTAATTTAATTAAATGCTAATTCAACTGCATCGTGTGAGAACATTCATTCATTCATTCATTCTCCAGACTGCTTATCCCGAAGGGTCACAGGGTCACAGGGCTCCAGCCGGGGGGGGGCTGACATGGGGCGAGAGGCAGGGAAACACCCTGGACAGTCGCAGGGCTGTGTAAGAACAATGTCAGCTAAATGAGTGACTATTCATTTTTAAAACCTATAATTCAGAAAGACTCCAGGATCACTAGAAGGCAGGTACGTATCACGTAATGATGCAGGACTTGCATCAAGTCATATTTACATATATCAGAAATATGGAGAAAACAAATGAACGTACTTCAAAAAATGCCCATTTTGTTCAGTTGGAAACATTTAGAAGAACATTTAGAAGAATTGGTCCTTTAATATTTGCAATCTAAGCTTTTAACGTGGTTCCATCGCACCGCTTTCCCTGATTGAATCTGATTCTAGTTTTATTCTGTTTTTGGTTTCTGCCAACAACAACTATTCACGTGGCTTTAGTGCTTTTATTCTTTCATTGTTGTGGTTTACGTGTTCTTTGTGTTCTACGTGTTATATAAATAAAGATTTTATTTGTATTTGTATTATATTATTGTGTTTAACCCTACGAACAGGCTGTTTTACTCCATCTTGGCTTCCTGTTTCAGACATATATTTTTGACACAGATTTCTTAACAAACTTACACACTTATAATAAGACATATAATAACTGAATCATCTCTATCGCTGCATTTTTTTACTCTGCACTAAATATTATCTGTCAAACTGCCATTTCCAGGGCCATTAATGAGCCTAATGAGATACATCCACATGCTTTCACTGTCTGTATATGATATATATGATGCATATCCTTATTATCCCCTAAGGGTGATTTGTTCTACAGTTCAACATTTGCAGCCCGAGCAACGACCAAGACAACAACACAACCAAAAAAATCACATCCCATTATTTAAAAAGCCAGTGGCCGCAGGAAGAAATGAGGTTTTAAGCCTATTTGTCCTGCACCGTGGCAAACTGTATCTGTACCAGATGGAAGCAACTTAAACTCCCCACACAGGGGACGTCCTGGATCAGCCAGGATCGACTGGGCTTCCTTCAGAGTCCTAGTCCTGTGATATTTATCTCGGTACTGTTAATGACTGACAGTGTAACACCAAGGTAATCATTAGCGTGATTCAGACAGGAAGAGTCAGTTCATTCATTATGGGCTACACCTTTTTTGTCACCTATTATAGTTTAAACTGAGGTGGATCTGTGCTTTGGAAATTCTTTAACCAGTCGCAGTTCGTGTTTGCTGTGTAACGATGGATGGCTGCACACTGAAGAAAATATCTAGGCATGGTTATTAGCTCAAATCTGAACTTGTATATTTTTTATATATTTCTCAGCAAATGTATGAAGATATGTCCTAAATACGCACCCAAGTTACCACTATCACTGGAAAGGCTGTGCTCATTAGTAGGTATACGATGATATATGATACATGCGGTCTGGTTGGACTGATTTATGATCAAATGACCAAAACCTAGTTGTCACACAGCAAACCTGCCTCTAGCTTGTTTAGTCGACATAATATTTTGATGCTGTGTGCACTTTGAAAGGACAGGTGGACCAACACCTCAAGTCCCCACCGAAGCCCATCACTGCTGAACATTTTCCAAAGTAAACGTCCACCTAGCCATTGATTTCTATTCATTTCACTGTATAATTTAAGAAGAATAAAATTTTATGTATGTAAATTTGCTTAATTTGAGTTGGCATCATCCCAGTGAACATCGTGTCTGTTTTGCAGCTGTAAAGGCAGATTCATTTGAAACGCTCGTGCTGCATGAACACAGCAGACATGACGATCACTGTGAGCTTTGCTGTCTGTACAAATTGATTTTCATAGACATGAATGGAAACAAATGGCTGCCTGGAAAGCTGAAAAACAAAGATGCTCAAACTCTGGAACAGTGACATGCTTTGAAAGATGGTCCGGTGTGATGCAGAGCATTTGTAACTTGTAATAAATCGGATAAACTCGGTTCCTACATTGTGTGTTTTTAAAGCCAAACTTTATGTTTTGAGAGGAAACTGAGTGCAGAGGTCAAGGTCTTCTGCAGGCCGACACCCCTGAAGCCGACAGTGATCCTTAAAAGGACAGGCTCTCTAACCTCTGCCATTCTGCCTCCCCAAGACGCTCCCTTTATTTCACGCCAGGGTGAAGCTCTCAAAGAACACGCTGCTTTGAGCTCTGAAACAGGATCACAGCAAGAAGAGGAGGCTGGACCAGGAGGCTGCAGGGTCCTGGCTCTGCTGATTACAGACTAATCAGGGGGCAGGCTGAAGGATGGACATTGTTACTGTGAAGTATCTCTTGCTTTGGGCGATACTTGTCTATTAGAGCAAGAACAGCATCTGATACAGCTGATTAATCCTAACGGTGCTGACGATGGATATGCACTGAGCGGGGAGAAGACCTATAGAAAATGTGAAAAGGTGATAGATTAGATACTTTGGGATATTACGCTGCGTATAAAGCAGAGGGGTGTGATGCTAATACAATGTGAAAAGCTGGACACATTTAAACTGGATGCAGCTATAAAATCCCAACATCAGGGTGGTGGACATTTCTGTCTGTGTCAGGATCATGTATCTTGGCGCTGTGAGGAAAACAGTGTCGTTTGGCTTCATAGCGTTTAGGGTTGAAAGGTCATGCAGTCCTGGGCCTGATGCTAAGTTGTGTGTTTTGATGTGTCCTCAAACCTTCAAGCAAAAGGTTGTTGGAAGTATTAGCAGATGTTTCGTTGCCTTTGATGACATCTATGTGATTTCAGCAACTCGGACTGCTGGAGACTCGTATTAACTTTAGATGGTAAATTTAAATCCACTTATTCAGCCTTTTTCAACCTTAACGGTTCCCAAAGCGAACGGGCACCTGACCTTTCATAAAAACAAATTTAGGGTTGCCAGGTTGTGGCTGCTGTTTGTCCTCCACAGCATGTTTTTGGCTCTTTAGTTCATCAGGACAGTGGACAGTTTGACCACTGAGCTGGACTCTGCATCAAAGTGCATTAACAACTGAACATGTATTACTGCAGACTGGGCAGATTATTGGAACAAGGCTTTATTAATGACCCAGTAAAGACCAGCAGATGACTGACTGACTCTTGCTGTTGGCTTAAGGCCCATTATAAATGACCTGATCACGAGTCTCCCAGCACTTCTTATTAGCAGCTCAGCTTTATAGTAGCTGTCTGAAAGGGCCACGTGTTTTTCCGTCTCCCTGTTCCTCTTCGATCACGCAGTATATATGTGCACGTTGGTACAGCTCACAACTTATGTTTTGTGCAAAAATAAATAATCAAATGAAATCAAATTCAACGATTTAATGAAAAGCAAAGAAAGGCTGCATGTGTGTCTGTTATCTGTCCGTCTCTCTGCCTAAAGGCAGCAAACACTCTGGAACTCAGTCATCTACGGACAGATTCATTCTCTCCCACATCGCAGCACATTATATGCTACACACCAACGCTATACAGTGGATTTATGAATTCTACCTTTTCTTCCACCGTAATCTCTTTATTACTTGACACTTTGGCAATATTGTCTTGTTACATTCATGCCAATAAAGCACGTTGAATTGAATTGGCGTAGTACTACTCATGTTGACGGAGGAACTGTTAACTTCTGACTTTAACATCACATTTATAGATGACTTGACTGATTCTATACATGAAGTATTTGACTAAACACAGTAAGCAGCTCCATCCAGAACAGCTAGTCTCCTGCTTGAAGCACACACTCACTAACATGAGGGCGATTCCACGAGCGCAGGCCAGAGCATCCATCACAACCCGAATTAACACGAACACATCCCATTAAAACACCACCGACTATGACTGAGAGGGAGCTCGTCTTCATATAACTTCATATAATATAAGTTTATTTCTTGCCATCGTTCCAGTACAAAGAGGAGTTTGCATTATATTTGTTGTAATAGTTTTATAATGCAACAGACTAATAATAAATCTCTTAATTTGGAAGTAGAACATATGAATATATCCAGGGAGACAACTCTTGAACATCACCCATGTTTTGTAGAATTGTCTTTTGTGTCAGGGGACATGAATAATGCACGGAGGCTGCAAGAAACACTCTCAGCCATCCCACTGTTGTGTCAGGAACACCAGGAACACCAGGAACACCAGGCTGCATTCATTTGGAGCACTTTTAGCTTTTTTCCGAGGCTGGAAAATGACATTTTTATCAGCCTCTTTGCCTACTTGACTTTTCTGTCTTCTTCTTCTTGAAAATAGAAAACTAGAGGCAAGCAAAAAGAAAGTATAAAGGAATCATGTAATAAGTTTGAACTATAAATGACAACACTGATTAGTGTTTGTGTGCTGCACATGGGGGGACATGGGGGGGACA
>JAVQJF010066459.1:0-13364 GCA_036023855.1 Gadopsis marmoratus | reverse complement strand
TCTTCCACCGTCATTTTTATGTTTTTGTCTTCATTATTCTGGTGCGGCAGCAAAAAGCTTGTTAGGGCCGCTCTAAACAGCTAAAAATCACTTGGGTTTGTCACGAAATTTTTTTTTTTTTTTTTTTTTTTAACGAAAGCACAATTAGTTGCCTTTGTTTTTTTTTTTTTTGACGTCTTAATCCTCAGGCGTGAGCACGTTTAAGGCAGCCTTACGCGTTTCCGAGCGGCCCTGAACGCAGCGTCTCCCTGTAACTTCCCTGACTGAACGCAGCTCATCAAGTCTGTAAGTGACGCCCACTGCGTTCCGCTGAGACGCTCTCCAGGAGGTGACGCTCACCAGCCAAACTTCACATACTGATAAGGATCCGACTATAAAAAGATCAGTTAAGTTCACGCAAGAATATCCTCTTGCGGGTTGACGGTAATGACCGGCTGCTGCTCGTCGTGCATCCATGGACAGAACGCACGGGGGGGGGGGACGGGTTGCAAGTCAAAGGACAGCGTTTTAGGTCAAGTCATTATAGGACTTTTTGAAAAAAAAAATACACAAAGGAAGAGGAAGGCCGGGTTACTCTGTCTGACGCCGCACGCTGCGCGGCCGTCACACCTCAACTTGTTTTAAACAGCCGCCCGTCCTGCGCGTCCCGACGCTGCGCACGAAGCGCCGACATGTAGCCGTGCGAGTTGCACACGGCCACCCTCGATGACAGGCAGAGAGTCCGGTCACAGAGGGGCGCACAGCTCCCGAGAGGGAGAGAGGGGGGGAGAGAGAGAGAGAGAGAGAGCACAGCTGTGAAGCGGAACGCCTCTCTCGAGTTTTAATCCAGGACAAGAGGACGCGCGCGCACAATGAATGGCAGACTTACCCCGACACCACCGGCGGCCCAGGCGCGAACTTTTGCACGTCTTTTTCGACTCATCCATCTGCACCGGCGTCTGACCGGACGCCTTCTCTTTCACTTTCAAACTTTTGCAGCGCGGCCTGAAAGTCACGCTGAACACACTGCAGAGCCGACTGCGCGCTTCCTCCCTCACTAAACTGCGTTCCTTGCTGCTGCTGCTGCTGCTGCTGCTTCCCCCCCCCGCCGGTCGGCTCCACCATTCATACTGAGGCGGCTGCGAGACTTTGCTGTGTAATAGAATTTCGAAATTTCTGGTCACACCCACCCCGCTGTCAGTCCTCCTCCCCCCTCTGATGCAGCAGAGGAAGCCTCCTTATGAACGCGCTTCTCCCGTTTCGTCGTCAGATCAGACACACTGACGTGCTGCAGTGACGCACTCGTTCACTTAACAATGGCTGACAGTGCAAACACACCTGCCACTTGTCCTTCATGAACAGCAGGGTCAGGGTTAAAGGTCACTCATCATGGGCACACACACACACACACACACACACACACACAGGTGGGAAGGTTAGGAAATAAACAAAATACAGTTAAAGTGTGTAAAAATATATATTTTTTTTTATGGGCAAATATTTCAGAATGAGAACTTACCTTGCTTGATGTTGTCAACATGACGGCCCTCCCTTCTGGCAGACCAAGCATTGTAGATCACACCTAGTTACTTTAAAGAAGCTTATAAGGCTTTTAGTTCCATTGGCATTACTAACATTACCAACTATGGAAGTGTGCGGAGTCAAACATGAGGACGTCCGATTTCCAGTGCGTGTGTGCAAAAGGAGGACGAAGAGTCCTGTTCCAATACTGCCAGCAAAACTCCAGGTTTCAATGTATTCATCCGAACAAGACTAAAACGTGACTAGCGGAGATTAAATTTAAATTTAGTCCGAGAGTCTGCCACCATACTAGCAGCTCTGTAGTTAGACAGATTAGCTTTATGCTAGTATTAGCATACTTGCATGCTGAGGTCTAGCAGGTATGTTTGGAACATCTTGGTTTAGCGTGTTAGCATGCTAATGATGACAAGCCATCAAATGGCAGGTGAGAAATATCAGTTTGGAGCAAAGTGGTGGACATAGCCATCGCTAGTCACGCCGCTAGCATGGCCAACACAAATACAATGAAAGTGTCGGGAAAAATCAGTTTTCTATGGCTCATGTTTCTGCACGAGAACTTACCTGGCTGGTGTTTTCACCACAACTGGTCTTCAGTCCAGCAGTGTAAATGCAACATAATCATTTGTAATGTACTAGACTATGTGGTTAAAAAGATGATCACATAGAAGAAGTCTGTTCTCGTACTGAAAAACAAACACCGGTCTAAAAACTTGTAACCATAGATTAAAATACCATACAACTATATTGCACCGTAAGCCAATGCAAAAATTCAAACAACCAACCATATAGAACTAGAACTGAAATTAAAAAGTCACATACGAGACAATCCACATCGTCCACACGGAGGGTGATGTCCGTCATCCTCCTCCTTTTCTTCTCCCACGTTTCATAGGCTACCAATGATACAGGACATTATGTAGATTTATTAAAAGCTGGCATGCATAAAGAGACAGGGGAATTCAGCACATATTCATGAATACACACACACACACAGAAATTAAAAGCAGAAGTTCTGGCAAAAGCTGGGGTGACTTCCCGGCAGCTTGTTTCATTTAGCCCTTGATGGCAAATTCAAAAGTAGACACAGGCTATTAGTAGAGGGGAAATGGTGTCTTTTTCACTGCTTTTGTATCTTTGGAAGTGTCAACCAAATTTGACTTCCTCCTATGGACACACTTCTGTATTCAGTGTAGTGAACCGAGATAAGCCTTGCCCAAGTTTCCACACAAATGCTAAGTGAGAAATGTCCTGTTTAGATTGACATAATTCCTCTTTAACGGCAAACGGTGTGGAAACACTGCGGTCACTCTCGCATCTGTCCGTTAAATATGAAGCAAGAGCTTAGCATAGCACGAAGACTGAAAACAAGGGGCAACAGCTAGCTCGACAATTCATACACCACAAACGTATTGCAGCATATTCTGGCTTATTTATTAGCATGACAACAAAAACCACACAGATGAAGGATTTCCCGTCTTGTCAAAAAAGCACCAAAAAGTCACAACAGTCAGTGAAGAAAGAGCACACCTCTAAACGTGCATGGTTTAAGTTCATGTTCGTCGTACTTTGGTGTCATCTGCAGTTCATTTCTACAGAGCTTTTCATCACTGATGTGGGTTTTTTTTTGTCGTTTCTTTTCACTTGCATTCGCATTGTAGTCGCGTTTCAAAATCAAACTCTAGCATCAATTACCCGTACAGGAGTTCAACCAGCTGAATGAATGAGTGGAGCCGTGTGGAACTTAAAGGAAGACACTTGTGAATCTTCCCACTCAGCTTTCAGCTCCTATGATGTACTGAAAAGATTTCAAATAATATAAAGAAGGTCAAATTCAATAAAAGCCACCCCCCCCTTTTAAATCCTTTCCTTTACTCCTTTGCCACGTTGCACTCGGTTCTCTCTGCATGGTGGTCCAGTCGGGCTGTGGGGTTTTATAGGGAAGCTGCAATCAGATCATAGGCCTTGAAAGTGTCCTTTGTTAAATTGTTTAAGTAAGGGTTAAAACAAAAATGCACTTCAATACCTTGTGCTGAAGACGTGAGAAAAGCTACCGGGTTGGAGGGCGTGTTCGCTGGGACACACTTACATTGGCTTATTATGGAAACAAACAACAGGATTTTCTTTCCTGAAGGCAGAGCTCTTTTTCCCACAGGCTCGACACAGACAGACAGTCCTCACAAACACTGGACTCAGTCAAGGTTTCCCAACACATTCCTCTGTGTAGACTAGAACAAAACACAACTCCCACATTATTACACAACCTTACATTCTGTTTGGCATTTATATCGGATCCAGAATGACTTACAATGAATCCAACAGTATAAAGCATCAGCTTCCACATCGCCAGCATTATTGACTCTGTGATAGAGCACCCCTGGAGCTGATAAAGGGACAAACTGCTTAAGCTTGACAGTCAGTATGACTAGATAGCTTTTCACCTTTTGGCAAAAGTGGAGGTTGCCTCCACTTGGTCTGCTATTTGGTTTCTTTTTGTTTATTTTGAAGTTTCACCAGAAACATTTCCATGTAACACCTGGTAAATGTTCCGTGCTGCATCGAGGTAGTCAACGATAACATTTGGTATGCATGAAGTTATTTGCTTGCTAAGCTAGGGTACAGGAAGTCTGCTATGCTTCCAGCAAAAAAAAAAAAAAAGCACGAAGGCATTAAGCTCATTAAGGCCCAGCTGAAGTTGAAAGGATATTGGTAATTGTATCCAGCAATCAGACTGTCCTCCTGAGGGAAACAACAGAATCGGTCATCTCAGCAAATTGCCCCAAAATACCAAAAACTAATGTGGGGATGAAACAACTATTCGAGAGTATGAATAATAAAAAAATATATTTATCTTTGTCAATCTGCGTTCTTGGCCCAAGAAGTAAAAAGTCCACATTCAGCCAAGAATGATCCTATTTCCCGAAAGCGATCATGCATCATCCATTTTATTGGGGATGCATCAGCTCCGCAATAAAATTAATTTGGGGAGCACAAGTATCCCAGTATACATTATACATACTGTATACCAACAGGCAGCGGTGACGGAAAAGGACCCGACAACTATAATTTTGTGCCGAAACTGTTATTGTGCCACCTAATTTTATTCAGGACAGAAATTACTCATTTAAATATATAACATTTTAATATTTTGCCCTTTTAAAAGTTTGCTCCAATGCCCTGAAGATTACAGGTCAGACAACGTCCAAGGTCAACACTGTAGTCAGAACAGTCTTATGTCGGAAAGCCCTTTGGTATCGGGGGCAGTGATGTCACAGATCTTGCCACACTTGATTAAAAAAAAAAAAAAAGTTAGAACATATTTAAATGAAAATGACCAGAGTGGATAGCTGTTGTCCCAATTGCAAATTGAGGGTACTGCATCCTCCCTTTCTTTTGAGATTGGACTTCCAAGTTCAATTTGCTCAGTTCAAACACGCAAGAACCTGAGTTTGAACTTGGAGCATATGTATATTTGGGACGGGTTCAAGTCAGGTCTAGATAACTTTAGACACATTCGACAGGATCTCATCTCCTCCCCTGTCATGAGAAAGTCAGCTTCACTGTCTCGGATCGCTGCAGCCACATCTAAAGCACGTTACATTGTATCAAAGGTGTTTTCTATCTGCGTGTTGCTGAGTGTTATCGGCTTGAATTTTTTTAATTCAGAGAGCGACTGCGGTGACATGAAGACCAGATAATCAGCCCTCAGTTTAGTTTTACTGTCACGCTTTTATCCCCGTGTCCCTCTGTGACTTTAGACTCTCCCTCCCCAAGTTCCAGGTATCAAAACAGGCCGATGCCACTTTGTCTGTGTGGGGGTTTGAGCAGAGAAGTTGAGACATAAACACACATTTCACAAACAAACGTGTACCCACAAACAAGCTGCATCTTGTAGAAAGCTGTAGTTACTAAACTGCTTCAGACTGATTGTCTCCTTGTGAGCACGAGGCATTACTTAGCAAGTAAAATCTGTGATCTTTACTCTTTAGTGTTAGCAATTTACTTAGAGCACACCGTGGCCCTGCAGCATCACAAAAGCAGGGACACACGCAGAAAGAGTAAAGAGGACTCCGTTAAATGGCCTTCAGGTTTGATTCCAGGACTATTAAAAGCACCAGACTTTGATCATCTTGCAGACACTCCAAAGACACCCTCAGGCCACCCCAGTTCCTGTCCGCCCCGGATTTCTCAGTTTAGTGGTTAATGTCATGTTACAGTTCTCTGAAATGGCTATGACATGTTGACTGCAAGGCCACGTTTCCAGGAAACCACACACACATTATCACTGAAGGCCTGGTTATCTTATAAATTACACAGCAATACTGGACACCAAGTCAAACATGATACTACATGGGTGGCATAGTGAGGAGGGAGGTCAGTAAAGACGGCAGGGGTCCTAACGCTAATCTCTAGGTATTCTTACACATTTAATGCAGCAAGTAAACCTTGCCCCTTCTATTTCCACTTAAATTAATCATCCATTTATGTTAAATATATATAATAAATATATTTCCTATTATTTAGAGTGCTACATTTTTGAGGATTAAAGCTGTATTTAATCTTTTTCCAACACTTAAAACAAAAAAACAAAACACGTTGACTATTATAACTTTACAAAGTAGTTATGGTGAACATATTAGCAGACATGGAGCAACATTATCATTTATTTTGAGTCTCCAGAGGGAAATACCAGACACACCGCAGTTGTCACATACAACCGATACAGTACGTACGGAATAAAGAGCCTCACAGTGATGAAAAAATGAAGCAGGTGGCCACAAGAACAGTGTCAAGTACTCACCCAAACAACTAAAGAGTGCTGATAAAAGGACAGGAAGTATGCTACAAAGACATAACAGAAAAAACCACAATATGTCTTCTTGTGGCAAAATAAAAGTACAAGCAGTTGCCGGTATAAAAGTTTCTTTTAAACCATAAAAAGTATGCGAGTCATGTCTGGGTTGCTATTTTTGGGTCTTTTCAAGGTTAAAGTGCTGAAGTGAAAATACTTCAGAGAAACCTTTGTTAATAATTTGTTCAGCAGGAAGCACAAATGACATTTAGATGTGGGTGGAACCAGCCAATGCAGAGCTTAACAGATGCTTCAAATCCTGTGTTTTGTCCACCCAAGCCACGGGAATTAGTCTCGGTATGAGAAATTGTAGACTTACAACAGATAGAACATCGTTGATCCATCATTACGGCCTGCTTTTTTGCTCAGCTAATGAATGACTACCATTGACTAAAATGTATTGCCATTTGTAGGCAGTAAACAATCCTGAGGCAGCTGAAGTATTTACTTAAATCGCTGAGGTATGTGAATTAACCCGTAGGCAACATTCATCTATTGTACAAAATAAACAATGGAAACACAAACACATTTCACCATCTAGACAGTTCGAGGCGAGTGTGAGGAGCTGCTCTGTGTGTTGCAGCTCTGCGAGGAGGGTGTGGACCACTTGTTTGTTCGGATGTTTTCCATTTACTTTGGAATGTCCTCAGAGCTGATGGTTAGAAATTATCTAAGAGTTGAACACACACTGCTCAACCTCCCACACACCAACTACAGGACATGCACATGGTTTGCGCACACAGTATAAGATCAAAATCCACAACATTTCAACTACTTCAAAAGCTAAGGCGGGGGTTTCAAAGTCTGATACTGTGGGGACCCCCTCAGTCTGTGGTTTTAATGTAGCTACCTTAATTGCACACAGTCAGAGCTCCAAGTACTGGCCATGTTGATAAGTGGGTCAAGCTACGATAACTAACTTGTTCTTAACTGTTGTCTTTAGACCACCGGCATACACCTGTCCCTTTCACCTCACACGGTGTCTTTGCGTCCCGTCTCTCCCTCGTCACAGTTCGATGGCGAAGATTCACTCTTGAGTGACAGATAGGCATCAGCCCGAAAATTAAAATAAGGTCCATTAGATTTTGGTGACGGCCTGGGATTTCCACCATCAGATAGTTTTGGGCACTGGTAGGAAAGTCCCACAGTCCTGGGTTTCAAAGTCAAAGTTGGCCAAAAACAACATTGACACGTATCTGTATGAGAAAATACATACAACAGCATCACACCACTGTGTGGGGGGAAAAAACCACCCGTACACTGTGGACAATATCAGATTTCATTAATGTTTGATTCATAACTGAAACAGCCTTTTTCTTTTTTTCTGTCTTAAAGACCAAACTGGATATTTGAACAGACCATTAGGACAGATGTTTCTGGAGGTGAAAAGTTGCACCACAACAAGATCCGTGTTAAATAAATAAAACATGACGCTGTAAGAAATCTGACCAGTTTCAGCTAATGAGAGAATAAACAACACAAATTTATCAGAGTGCAGTTCTCTTAATGGTTTAATGAGCAGCAAAACCTCAGCTGGTCAGAAACATACATGTGCTTTCCAAAAGGTTTTCTTCAAAGTGGTGGACATACTAAGAGTAAAAAACAAAAAAGGCAGCTGGTGTCCAGATTACCGCAAGCAATGGCTGACTGAGTCTCACAGGGAAATATCAAGACAAAGAATAAACCACAGTATTCACGAAGTGTGCAGGTACTTTTCTATTTTCTCGTCTTGCCTTTGTCTTCTTGTCCTCACAACTCAGTGGCCTGAACTCAGGAGTGCCCTCACAGGCAGCATGGACACTACAACTACAAACCAAATCCTTTCATTTTGTCCTGGCCAATCCTTTCTGTTTGGCGGTCAAGAAAAGTAGTCTGCTGCTGCACTTTTGGGAAAGTGGTACACGTGAAAAAGTCCCCATTCTGGACCTAGGAAAAAATTGATCATGTACTGCAACATTACCGCAGCTTAACTTCTTTTATGCTGTAAAAAACCCAACTAAATAGAAATATTATATTACAAAACTCTAATATTAGTAATTCCCCTTTCTAGTGGCCGAGAAGGAAACAAAGTCTGTACATTCCAACAGTCCTTCTCAGATGCAGTGATGCAGTAAGACACAAGACTTCTTATGGTCCCATTTTCTCCCATGTGCTGCAAACACCCGCAGGTGTTAACAGGTAGAAATCAGTTATCTGTCCTACCTGCGCTCGCAGTGGGAACGTAAGGCTATCAACTGCATCTCTGAGAGGATACTAGCCAGCTGACTAGTACGAAGTATCAGGATCAAAATGCTTGCAGAGGGAAGGCCTGTTGGGTGTGTGGTCCGGATGCAGAGCCCAGCAGGACGGGTATCAGCCTCAGCAGGTCTCTGAGAGGGATGCCCAACTGGCTGCTACGCGACAATAAATCCCCCAGTGAGCTGCAGCCTGCAGGGTGAGAGGACAGAGTTTCAGACGAGTTCAACATAACTGTCATTAGAGTCATTTTCTGCACTAGTGTGCAGTTGTTAGGTATGAACAGGATGCTAGGACAGGGCTTCGCTAAAGGAGACTCAATTATTTAATTTGATGAAAGTAAGTAAGTAGTAGTAGCAAAGAAGTACTCAAATCCTATACTTAAGTAAAAGTGCTAGCACAAAAATTTTAAAAATACTACCTAAATAAGTAAAAGTCCTTTAGTATTATCAGCAAAAAGTATGTATCAAACATAAGTACTCATTTAGAAGTAAGATGTCCCTTGTAACGGTTATTATATTATATATGACAATTACATTGATAATACTGATGCAACAAGGTGTAAGCAGCATTTTACCAGTGGCCTCCAACAGTCACAAAATAAATCTGGGGGGGTCATGAGATTATTAATGGGAGAGGAAAATAGGAAAAGACAATTTTGCAGGTCCTTTCTCTAATCTTTGCTTTTATGTGAACTATTGAATAATTGTATCTCTTTGTGCCTCAAATGCTTATTCAAATGACACTAAGTTTAGAGAGGAAATGTTTTATTTTGTTGGAACTGTTAACACAGACAAGTCTCACAAGCTTTTTTAGATATAAAATCTTAATCTGAAAAGTAAATAACTATAGCTGCCAGAAATAAAGTGCAGTAAAAAGTATAATATTTCCCTCTAAAATGTAGTGAAGTAGAAGAATAAAGTAGCATAAAGTGGAAATACTCAAGTAAAGCACAAGTACCTGAATAAATGCACTTCTACAGCAGCAGGATTTTAAAGCTGGACGAGGAAGTTATATTCCTGCTGCTGTGTGTATGAACTGAGTGTTTACATGCAAATATGTAAACACAGGCGAAGCTGTCCAGTTTGGTGGGGACATGTGTTCGTCTTACCCTCCAGCTGTGCGTGTGTGTTCCTGAGGCAGGGGATGGCGCGGTACACCAGGAAGCAGGCCAACGCGATGGACTGGGCATCTTTAGGGAGGGCCTCCCCTCTCATGTAGGACCTCAACACTGAGCTGTTGTCTAGAAGAGAAAAAACACACACGCCATGCAAATTGGTGTACCTACAGCTGCCATTACAATGAATGTATTACTTTTCAACAGGCAAGGAACAAAAATCTTGTTTGGCACAAGAATTATATTGTCTTAATCTGAACGAATTTTAAATATGAAACAAAAATGAACTTAAATATTATATACATATACATATATAACTAAAACAGACTTGATGCAAACTTAAAATTCTGTTCATCAGATCATCACCATGATTGCTTGTCAATTTAATTAGGTTTTTTAGATTACGGTATATTTCGGTGTAGTGACTTGTACAGTTCAGTAGCTCTTTCTTCAGGTCGCTGGTCCTCAGTGCAACATCACCTACTGTGGGCTATAATTTTCTCACGTCTAATATCTCGGCGACCTTCACATCCCCTTGATCTCCTCTCACATTAGTCACGGACTGCTTTGCTTTAGAAAAGGCATTTTTAGCATTTAAATTCATGTCAAACCATTACTTCTTTATTTTGGACCCAGTACAGGGCTGCATTGATGACACGTGGCTGGTAGCTGTAGCCTACTATTAATATTTTCGGTCGTTTGACACCACTACTCACACTGCAACATGTGTTGTGTTTTAGCCTGCTGATCTCCAAACTGTGTAGTGTGAAGGTCTTCTATTTACTCTTAGGCAACATTTTTGTTAATGAAACCTGCCCACAAAGTGTGAACTGCAGCCTTTGCTAACGATGACGTCTAATGAACGGGCACTTCATTAAACAAGCGATTCACGAGTTTGAAGTTTGTCCAGTTAAGAGGATAAGACTATGAAAAATGTTCTTGCATGAGGCCCAATGTCAGATATGCATTATACTTGGCCTGCAAAGCAGCTGATACAATGACTGTGTTGACCAAGGTTACACACATCCAACATGTGCTGCTGCATTTCTGTAATGATGTGGACCAACAACTTCCCCAGAAACTGCATTTCATTCGATAATGTTCCCTGCCCATAATAAACTCTTAGTATTTCAAGAAATTCCAAGAATTCTGTCATCATTTGGAAATCTGCATGACCTCAAGTATACAGTATATTCAGTGTCCTTCATGTATAAATCCACTGCAGCACTGACTTCTGAGAAAGACAAATGGCACAGAGAACAGAGGAATAGAAACAGGAATAAAAAATAAAAAAAACAGATGTAGACACATGATTCATTCATGGGTGAGTTCCAGAGCAACATTCCTGATGTTTGAGGTCGTTAGTCTGGTTGTCCTTTGAAACGTCTGCCAGAGACAAGAGGCTTCATTAAACATGGAAGCAACGGCACGTTAGAGCCGGTTACGTTATGACAGTATCGCCCAACTACTTCACCTGTTTCCCACGCCTTTTCAGTGTTCACGTATTACTTTATGTGGGTGTGTGCGCACATGCAAATAAGTGATGGAATGTGTGTTTGTTTGAGTGTACACAGACTCTGTTTTACTTCTAAACTATGACATTATTGTGCTACACCCTGTACAGGAAAACAAGCTCGAACACATCCACCCTGCTGTTAAAACAGAGCCAAAAAAGATCAAGTTAATTATGAAGAAGAAGTCATGCTTCTTTAACATGTTCAGTGTCATTTTGTCCTCAATATGGGTGAGCACACAGTTAAATAGAGTTGGCGTCTGTCCACCAAATTTGAAATTCATTAAATTCATCAAGTCAATATATGAGCAGCTACATTGGGATAAATGATAATGTCCGGCTTGTTTATCGTCCAGATACCATGAAGAGATTACAGAGCGTTCTTCATGTTGTCGTTACGTCAACATTTATCGAGTAGTTCTCCATCATCTGACTAATCAATGAATCATCAAATCACTTCAGCTCTAGTACGGTTAATCTCTCAGCTGTCAAAATCTGTACATTGTTCTCCTTACTTATTTAAAAAATATTAGCATTTGTGCAGCTGTAGCAAGTAAAAATATCGAAACACTACTAGATCAAAATCACAGTAGATTCAATTTCTCTTTAATTATTAAAGCACTATTCATCCAGCCATCATCACTCTCACTCCTCCTTACCTTTGAGCCAGCTGTCCAGTGCTACATCCACCATGTTCTTCATGACGGGCAGGAACTCGGAGTTGAGCAGGGTGTCGTGGCGATTAGCG
Organism: Gadopsis marmoratus; assembly: GCA_036023855.1. Taxonomy (NCBI): domain Eukaryota; kingdom Metazoa; phylum Chordata; class Actinopteri; order Centrarchiformes; family Percichthyidae; genus Gadopsis; species Gadopsis marmoratus. The sequence continues at coordinate 1,381 of JAVQJF010066459.1, read as the reverse complement.
GGACCCCGCAGCGCCCTGCTGTCCCACAACTCCACCACCAGGCGCATCTGCCAGAGGGGGAAGGTCTGCAGCAGGTCACCCCGACGCAGAGCACCCACCGCCTGAGAGACACCAGCAACAACACGGGTGGCCATAATTTTACATGGTCAGAAGGGATTTTTTATCACTACGACTGACTTCAGGTTCTCATTTGTTAGTGTGTGTGAACAGAGTTATATTGCATTTTACTGTCAGATTGGCCATTGACATAAGAAAAATGGATTCGATTTTGGTGGCGATTCAGATTTGGTATTTCTGCTACTGGATCTTTTCTTAATAGTATATCTTATTACGTTAAGTTTTGCAGTTTGTCATGTTGTTCAGTGTGTTAGTGAGTGTGTCAAACTTCGGATTGAGTTTCTCTGGGTTCCACGTAAACGAACGTACCTTCTGACAGATTTACGTGTTTTTTTTCTACTGTTGCAGTTCGGTGGTATAATGTACATGTCCACTAGGAAGTAGTGTCACATTTAGCAAACCACACTCTAAAGAAAATCCCCCGGCGACAGACAAACCACTATATCTGAGAAACAAATCAATTTAGTTTCCTGTGCTCTGCTACAAGATCACTTTTGGCAGTAATATGATAGAATGCAACTACGCCTAAACTATGAAAGACAAAATAGAGAAAACTTCCGGACAATCAGCTTGCTTGACACCCATTGTTGAGATTTTGGAAGTGTGCGAGTTGGCTCGTCTTTGACCCACAGTTACCCATAACACACTTCTGAGTAGGTTCGCAAGGACGCATCATTCGGAAGCATATTTCCAGCTTTGTCAGTAACGCCTGTATTTTGGTCTTAGTGAAAGTAAGTATAAGCAGTTTTGTAATGCTGAGTACTAAGTAGAGAAACAATGTGTTCATAGATAGCATATCTGATGAGGCAACAGATAAAACAAAAAAACACTACAGCAACCACACTCTGCTGTACATTTCAATATACTTTACTGAACTAATGTTCACAAGGCTGAAATTACGTATGTCTTGTTATGCACAAATTAAATCTTTTCCAATTGTTCTCCAAGGCACATCACGTTTTGAAATGTATTTCCCAACTTAGAGGTAGTGCTCAGTTTATTTCATTAAAGTATGAAAATCAATTTGGAGCTTGGAACCTATCAGAGTGAACACCGCCATTGTAGTATATGTTTTATTTCTTGGTAATGTAATTGCACAACAAATGATGAAACAGTGACAAGTAAGAGTCAGGAGGACCAATTCAACAGCATCAGCACATAACTCTGCGTGTGTGTGTGTGTGTGTGTGTGTGTGTGTGTGTGTGTGTGTGTGTGTGTGTGTGTGTGTGTGTGTGTGTGTGTGTGTGTGTCACATGCTCAATAG
>JAVQJF010066456.1:0-15398 GCA_036023855.1 Gadopsis marmoratus | reverse complement strand
TGTGTGTGTGTTTAACTGGGTAATTCAGCATGAAGCCTGCGAGGCCTTTGGAGTCTGAACACTGTCATTACAAGAGTCCTTATGAATCAGAAATACTAAGTGTGTGTGTGTGTGTGTGTTGGTGTGTGTGTGTGGGGGGGGGGGGGTGTGGGGGGTTAAAGGGAGATTACAGGGGGAAGATTGCGAGGGACTGTGAGAGGAAAGGGCAGGAGAAGGAGGAGGAGGATAAAGAAGGTTAATGACAGTAAGAGGGTGAAGAGGAAAGGGAGGACGAAGGAGGGGTAAGAGGGAGAGAGGAAAAGGGGTGACGGTGAAGAGGGATAACAAGGGGAAGTAATGAAGGGTGAGAATGGAGAAGGGGGAGGAAGGAGAGATAGGATGTGGATGGAGAGAGAGAGAGAGAGATAGGGAGGAAAGAAGGAGCTAGCTGGATGATGCGCGTATAGGTGAGAGGGGACGTGATAGCGAGGAAGGACGGAGGTGAACAGAGGAAGAGAGACGATAACAGAAAACAGAGGAAAGGAGCGACTCGGGGGGGGGGTAAAGGGAGAAGAGATGAGAGAGTGATGAGGAGATTTGCTCTCCCACTCCTTTCTCTCCTCTCTCTATTCATGTTCCTGCGTTGGTCAGAGATTACTTAGTGCTCCTTAAAATATCTTGAATTTAATGATCAACCTTGTAGCTCCCCTGTTCTTAATTATCTCGCTGTCTCTCGCCACGAGCAGCAGGACGGAAAGCTCTTTTTTTAGAACGTCGTTCCACTCTCTCTCTCTCTCTCTCTCCGTGTGCATCTCTCTCTTTTAATATTCTCAATTTTCTCCCGTTGTTTGCTTGGCGTCTCATTTCTGTCTTTCTTTCACATCTCTTCCTTCTTGCATGAGCTCTTTTTGTCATTTTTTTTTTTCCTTGAGTGTCTCTCACTCTCTCACTTTTTCATATCCATGCATTTCTTTTCGGGCCGAGACAGAACGCAGGAGGTATTCAAGGATTCTTTTTTTCTCAGATTTACAGTCAGCTTTTCTTCCCTCCTCTGCTCAGGTTTGATCTTGTGTCTCTCAAAGAGACTCGGAGAAGGGCTGGATTGTGTGTGTGTGTGTGTGTGTGTGTGTGTGTGTGTGTGTGTGTGTGTGTGTGTGTGTGTGTGTGTGTGTGTGTGAGAGAGAGAGTGAATGTGCACCTCCGGACTGTGCTGATTTTTTTAGGTTTGGGCGCTCTTAAGTACCAACCTAAAAGTATTGGGGAGCTGAAAATGAGGAATTTCTAATATAGTATGTTGAAGTCATAGTCAAAGACGCCTCATCCAGAAGCAGCAAGACCGACATTCGAAAATTGATACGGGTCACGTAAACAACATATTCTGCGTTGGACGTTCCGAATTAGGCCTTTGTCCGAGTGTAGCAATTTCCAATTGAGACATGTGGGATATGTAAAAGATAATGCCTGACAAGGTGTCCACTATCAGCATCAACGAACATCATCGAACAAATCCGCCACTGGTGGAAAACTATGAAAAGATCCTATTTCGACACAAAGATGCAAAATGGCTCAGTGTGGAATGGCCGTTGACGTGACTGTCAAACACAGCTGGAGTATGCACAGCTGCATGTCAGCATGAATACTAGTGGAATACTAATTTTCAGTAGCCATGTAAACAGCTTTGCAGGAATTTTGTCTTTTTCGGAATATTTTGTGCATGTAAACGAAAGGTAATCTGTGTAAACCTGCATGGGCCAACCTGCCCCTCGCTGCACATCAAGTCCCTCACTGGCTTCCATTCTGCCATTTATCTACACTTGTAGAGGCATCAGTGTGTGAAGACAGCTGTGTTAGTGCCTTGCTCTTCTGAAGCTTCCTCGAGCTTTACGAGGAATTTAACCTCCAACCCTCTTACTATAGAGCCTCTGTATACCCAAGCAAGCTCCTTGGCACCCGCTCCAGACTCAATATGCACCGAGATGTTGTTCACGGCGGAAACAGAAATTCTCATCCCAGTAAATCTGACATGTAAACAAAACAGCTTTTTTGTTTCATAACCAATTTTCTGAGGCAAAACAAAGGAGCCAACAAAACTCTTTAAGCAGCAGGATTTTGTCTTCCCTGAGGGGGGCACTTTGAACGGAGCTCAGATGAATTGGGAGAGCTTATGTTCTCATTAAAATAATTGGTAGAACAGCCAACTCGCTCGCTCGCTGCTCCGACGAGTGATTTATCTAAAGGCTGTCAACCCGACTGAAGAGGAGGAAAGGAAGTCTGCAGGGATGCACTAGCATGTGTATATGTGTGCATATGTGTGTGTGTGTGTGTGTGTGGGGGAATGTGTTTATGATGCACATAAGCATATAGCATGTGTTTTTGTGGGGTGTGTTTCTGTATATGTGCACATATACAATTACACGATTGCTGTGTGTGTGTGTGTGTGTGTGTGTGTGTGTGTGTGTGTTCCTGCTGTTTAAAACCGAGCATCCAGCAGCTGTTTGAGCTCACTGAATTGTTTTTACTTTTCGTCTTCATTTTTGTCTTCATTGCTCATGCTCCCCAACCCCTTTTCATCACCACCTGCCTCTTCACCTACCAAAACGCATTTCTTTCGGAGCCGTTTTGCATAAATTACCAAATCCCCAACTTGCTATCACGTTGTCTCTGTGTGTCTGCGTGGATGACATTGATCGGGGCCTGGAAACAATCAGAAGCAGACCTGGTGTGTTCATCATAACAGGGTTGTGAGGGATGAAAAAAATAAAAAATACATTTCAAATTAACTCAGGTGGAATGACGTTTGGTGCGCGCGCGTGTGTGTGTGTGTGTGTGTGTGTGTGTGTCTGTGTGTGCGCCAGCGTCAGTTGGATCTGCGAGACGAAGCAATGCTCACCTGCTGTACACTCCAAGTCTGCAAGATAATCAAACGTACTCTAGTGGAAAAAGGTAATTGTCTGGCTGTCTCCTTGTCAGAGTCGCCGTCTGCTCGCCGACACATGACGGAGGAAACACGATGGAGGGGGAGAGAGAGAGAGAGAGAGAGAGAGAGAGGGAGAAGGACAGAACAAGCAGGTAAAAGAGGGACACCGGAGATGTTAAAGCGAGACAAGCAAAGAAGAGAAAGTGGAGAAACAGAAAGGAAGGCAAGAGACAATAAGCAGATTAAGGGACTAAAATGCAGTGAAAGACGTACAGAGAGGTTTTAGTTAAGAGAGAAAATGAGCCGAGACAGGACACGGTGCGAATGATGAGTAATGTTGTACCAGCTGGATGGAGTTTATTTCACACCGGGCCTTCGTGGAGCCCAGCGCGCTCACTCTGACTCAGTGACTGAAAGCGTCCAAAAAACATATTCTGTATGCATGCGTTGAGATTCTATTCTCTCTCTGTTGTGTCTCTGCAAACACAGTTGGACGCTTGCATGCACAGTGAGAATGTATATCCCAGAGACAAATGGATTTATACTGTGTGCCAAAAACATAAAAAACAAAACAAAAGAGACACTATGCACTATGTTAACTCTAACTGTTTGACTTTTAAAGTTCGGAGACTCAGTTAAACTCAAGCGCAGCTGTGTTTAGGGTTATACAAGTACATCCTGCCAATTAGGCGCGTTTCCTTCCAGCACAGGGCCACGCCCTTATGGAATGGAATTTCTCAATTACAAGGTTATAATTATTGTTGCATTTAAAGCAACATTATGCAACTATTGTACCTTAAAATAACAGTTTCAAAATCAATTTTGATGCTACCCTGACTTGAAACAGTGGCGCTCTGTGTAACTCGGGTTATGTTACCAGTAAGTAATATTCACCGGCATCATGTGCCTTGCGTTGTCGCACTTGCTTGATGTTTCGGCTGTGCAAGCAAAGTTATCGGCTCGCTAGTTTTTGATCATAAGCCAATGTCAGACCGCCAAATCCGCCAAGTCCTTCAGCTTGTCAAACAAATGGGGTGCCAAGTTGCAATAATACCAATTCTTGTGCAGCGTTGCTTAAACTAGTAACTAAAGCTATCAAGCAACGTAGTGGAGTAAATGTGTACTTTGCACAGAACCTTCTTGCTTTGCACCGCGGGTCACACTGAAGCGATAATTGACTTCAGTGTTGTTTGTTTACAAGCCAACAGCTAAGGGTTCACCAGGCCATACGTTTTACAGGCAAAATACTTTAGCAAACTTTGGGTCACCATGCGCTGCCGCTTTCCGGACAAACCTCCGACCAATCGTGCTCCTCCGCCCCTTCCATAAAATAAGTGTTTTCTAATGTATTAAATGCCCAGAGGATTGCTCTATGGAGGACATTTTAATCTGCTCCTAGTTCTCCCCCTTTTTTTTCAGTCCTTCTACCCTACTTCTCCCAAGCCCTCCTTCTTTCCATCCATCCATCCATCTTTGCGACACCTCCCTCCCTCCCTCCACTCACTGTATTCCTGCTTCATCACAGCCGTACAGAGGAATGATCTTCACTGAGCAAACAGCTGGGTCTTACAAGCCTGACAACACCAGCAGGTATCCCTCTGTGTGTGTGCGTGTGCATGGGCGGTGTGCGCGTGAGGCTAACGTCACGCTGAGCAGGTAAACAAGTGAGGTTGCTTGTTAGGCATATGCATCTGTTATCAACAACCAATCATCGCTGCTACGAGGGAACTAATGGCACAGCGGCAGCGACAGAAATATCAAATATGCTAAATGCTCGCTGGTTCACGGTGCCGACGTAGACACCCTGTACACGCCGGAAGTCCTCAACACATTGTTGCTCCTGTCCCTAAGGAGCCATGTAAAAGAATCGCCATAAAATATACACGGGTGAAGGTTGATGTGGACATCTGAAGTATACGAGTCAGGATGACTGTGGTACACAACAGGTGTGAGGCACAGCTGAGGTAAGAATAGAGCAATAAAGGAAATAGCAATTAGGTGGAGGAAATTCAGTTTTACATGCAGATACTGTAAGGAATATGCTTTTCGAATTTTCTTTTCGGTTTAGCTTTACTGAGGAGGAGAAACAACGTGGATGGGCTCATCGTCATGCTGTGAGTTAAGAAATAATACACGACAAGATGTCCCGAAATGTGAAAATGATAGAAATGCGCTGTAATACTACTCTTCGTATACTATGGCCAAAATGTGAGGCTAACGCAGACAATCAGAAATCAGTATTGTTCATGGTTGTTCTATAATGCAGGAATTAATAATTAAAATGATTTGGCAGTGAACGTGTTCCCTGCTTTAATAAACGACATACACTTTGGGGGGCACCATGCCAGTAGTTTGCGAGTTTTAACGCTTCCAAATCCTACAAACTTTAACTTTTGATGGACCACTTTCAAGCGCAGGTCATCTTTGGATGCACTTTTCAAGCCATTCCATTGGTTTCCATTTAATTCCGAATAGTTTAAAAGTCAATTGGCAGACTCTTGAAACTTGCTTGAGCTGTGTAATCAAGTCTGAATCGGTGTTACGTTATCGCTGTGCTGTGTTTACGTGCAGCGCAGGGTTTTCAAATCAAAACTACATTTAATCTGATGGATTGCACGAATCAAATGAGGTTAGGAGGCTGCCAAGTGGTTTTCAATACTGAACGTACAGAAATAAATGGAAACCAACGGATAGGTTAAAATAAACTCACATTGTGGGTAGCTGTTTTGTAAAGATTAGGTCAAAGGGCCAAAACATGCAAAGCCACTGGTATTATCCTATAAATATTACTTTTAGTACATTGTTCTAATAATCCATAGAAGTTGTATAATTTAATATGGCACAATTTAGTTTATTTCATAGGAATTGATGCATTATTGGAATTAGGTGGTTGGAGTTAACAAATTTGTTATTTTACCTTGAAATAGGTCAAGTGCTCCTGACTTATTTTCTGTGCAGATGGGTCAAGGGGATTTTATGCAGCACTGGTTCTGGGACACAACCAACAAAAGGCCGGGTGCTGTGAAGGGCTGTGACAGTATAAGCATGAATAGGTGAGGTCGTTTGAAAGATTCTTATGAGACTTTAGTTGTCCTTCACCTGTAGAATACGTTTTGTGCAAACGAGTTCTCAATACGTTTTCTGTTAAGTAATTGAAAGTTTGCCTCGAGCTCCCTGCTGTAGTAGGTGAATGTTAAGTGTCATATTTTTCTGTATAGTTCTCATCTTCATCTCTTGCTGCTTAGTTACATTTAATTTGCCCAACCATTTCTATTCTCCGTCTTTATTCTAATCGCCGTTCTTTTTGTACTTCCTCTCCCCGACCCCTGCTCTCTCTCTCTCTCTCTCTCTCTCTTCTTCATCTTTCTCTCTTTCTACAACTCTCACATCAGAGCCAATGTTGGTGGAAAAGTAGAAAAGTCACTGGAGCACTTAACATGTGGCAGGTAGACTAAATCACAAACATGGAACACGTTTGTTTAAAGGCAGACATCATCTATCTGATTGAAATAAACACGACTTATGCTGTGTCTCAATTTGGATACTTCCTTTAGTGCACTTCCATGTAGTACTGTGTACTCTACGTACTTGTGCACTGCGTGGATTTTGACAGGGTAGTGTCTGTGCCTTTACCGGAACGGTGAGTAAAAGTAAAACATGATTTTACTTTTAGTGTGGCGTTCCCCCTAACAATGGCAACTGCAGCAGCCTCCTTCCACTACGTAGCCAGGATGGCGACTGTTGAAGGCGAGAAGTGTGCAGCGTAACGCACTCAACCTTTTGACCATCGTGAGCACACCATCCAGGTAGTCTTAGTGCACTGCATTTTGCCATAATTAATAAATAGCAAGTGTAAGTACGGAAGAATGCAAATTGAGACCCAGTTTTTGAGTCCACAGCCACGCTAGCTTCTCTGTTAGGCTGTATTTTGGTCGTCATATCAGCATGCTAACGCTCTCACAGTGACACTGCTAACTGATATTTAGCAGGTATAAGGTTTACCATGCTCACCATCCTAGTTTAGCATGTTAGCATGATAACATTTGCCAGTTAGCACAAAGTACACGTGGGAAACCTGTTTGCAAACATCTGCATTTCCTATGCTTCTCTACAATACAGTTACAAAAAAATCCATTTGTTACCAATCAATAGGAATGTCGAGACTATTCGACTGACCCTAAATGAACAGATACAATAAACATGACAAAATCGGAATGATTTTGAAGCCACAGATAGAAAATAACCAGCGTTGTTCTAAAAGTGACTTGGGCCTCTATGTTACATTCGCCCAATATCACTGAATCTTCACTCTCTCCTAGACTGTTAGTGACACATAGTGGTTGACACATCAGCTGTCACTTACATACATGGCTTTAAAAGCAAGCAGTCACCCATCACGGAATCATGTCACTGCCTTGAAAAGGTCTGGCCACTAATGGCATAATTCCATTCTCTTTTTAATGCAATAATTCCTCCCTGTGTTTAAATCCGTTTATATAAGTTCCCGTCCTGATGCCGTGCACGTGCCTTCAACCCCCAGTGACAGTTGATTTAAAAGCATCTGTGCCATTGTATGACTACAGCTGATTTCAGGCAACATCCTCTTTGAACCAATTCCAGTTGCTGTGATTATAAACTGGATCATTGTGATGTTCAGTTTCATGTCAGTTGAATAGATGCAATGCTCTTATCAAGGTGAGGGGATCTCATAGCCACCGTGACATACAATAAAGACATGATGTAATATTTATTTCTGGATGGTGAAAATACATCAGTTTTATGTGGAATCTGAGGCATCTAAAGCCTTTTATAAAAAGGTGTTTGCAGCAGAATGCCCCTTCAATGCTAATACACAGGCAGCACACACTTTGCATATTTGCCCTAGCTGTGCATGTTTTATGGTGCTATACAGCAAAAAGGACCGAGACAAAACTCTGCTTTCTTCTCTTCTCAGACGATAATTAAACATGGCAGCCATCCTAAGTGTGATGTTTACAAGTACAGGTCCGCTGGGAGCCCGTCTTTGCAGCACTGGCCTCATTTTCACTTTAAAAATGATCTTCTGTGGTGCTTTCTCAACAGCATGGCAAGGTTTAAGTGAAACTAGGTCCACTTTTACTTACAGTGCGGCGCTCACTCGGTGACACCAACTATCAGCATTTCCCAATAGAGCACTGTTTGGCGTTACAAGCTATAAAAAGGACACACAATGTCCACAGTCTCAGACACAAAGCAGCATGATGGTCCTGGTTCAGCATGTTGTCTGTAGACTTTCCACTACAGCCACTAATGAGGTGCTAATATAACAAACAAACGGAGGAGCGTGACATTGAGTTGCATTCTGGATTAATTAAGGTCTTTGTATCAAAATGAAATGCACAGTTGGCCTCCCATGTTGGATCACGCAGCGCCCCTCACACTCGTCACTTACCAGTAAGCACTCATTTGATTTGCAGCTGAACAGTCATCCAGATTAAAACCTGGTTTTGAAATGCGAAGGTCTTTCACATGTCTAGGTCTGATATAACCACTGTTTCAACAGCATTTCAATATTTCACCAAGAACTGCAATAGTGCCTTTATGTTACCAAAAGAAAAAGCTCCAAGAACAAATGGGCCACTTTTAACCAAGATAAAACAGGAAGCGGTAGAGTTTTATTCATCCCGAAGGAAATTGTGACAGAAATTGCTCAAACATTACGGCAACATAGCAAAAATAGAGTAATAAATTTAAAGCGTATAAGGAGTAAAATGCCAAACACCGGCACCTAATAAAGTAAGTAATTTATACATTGTAAAATAAATAAATGCTGCAATATTGCACATGGTATTTAAAAGCAATTTTGGCAACGACAAGAGAAAGATGCCTTTTGACCTGCCACAAATCCAGGCTTAGAGGGTTCTCGGCATGATGAGTGGTTCGGGCGGCAGTTAATGGACCCAAATGCAGACAGTGCAGGAAGACTGAAGCTGTTCATCGATTTATTTGTAGACAAAAGAGCTTACACGCAGGTAGGTCCGGAGACAAAAGCACGAGGAACGTCCACAGGGGGCAAAAGACCGGAGCACGGAAACTAAACACATCGCAAGCAGTACGACACTGACTAACTCAGGGGTACAAACAGGTGCAATCGACAAAGGAAAGGAACGGGTACATATTGAAAGAGACTAACGGGGGAATCGGGGGCAGGTGAGCACTAGAACACAGGTGGAACTAATCAAAACAGCGACAGGAAGTAAGACCAGAACATGCACAACAGGAAGTGAACCAAGAGCATATGTTACAGTGCTGTGCACCTGACAACTTCAAGTAGGAGTGCTAAAACGTACGCAGGCGTTCACACTGCCCCCTCTCTCCCACCTCACCCCCCCGTGCAGGCACCCCGACCAGCCAGGAGTCATCACTTCTGCAGCGATCGCCAGCGTCCACCTGCGAACACTGCCAGCTGTGTTCAACGGCGTGTCCAAACAAGAGCTTTTTCTTTTACATGCCCCTGTGCAAATTTCACCTAAAAAGACTAAAGGGTATATTTTGATTTGCGGTGTGAAGTTCATATCGACACGAGCGATAAATGTGCACTCCAATGCAGTGAGATGGTGACAGTTGCATCCACTTCTAAACCATCACATACCAAATGGCCATTTGCTCTGCTAAGATAAGTAAGGGAGACGGATGCGGAGCTGTAGTCCAATCCTAGCTTAATCATTGCCCGAGAGAATATGGAGAAAGGCAAGGCGGACAGCAAGTTATTCAGCGAAGAATAAAGGCATACAGAGAGAGACGTTACACTGCATTAGTACATTTTACTTTCATTTAGTTTATTTCACATATATTCCGTTCAGCGTGCTCACAGCGGCTTGCGGATCGCACTCTCAAATACGCTTCGACAGTCAAGCTGAAACGCTCTGGTGCTAATTTAGTTTGTCTCGATGTCGCGCTGCCTGGATTAACGAGATGCATGTTCTCTCATTATCATTATGTTTTGTGTCTGAAAGCTGACTCCGCTTCAGCAGCGTTTTGAAACTGCAGTTAGCACTGAACTTGCGAGACTACAAGCTCGGTTTCTTGGGCTTACAGCGTTCCACGGGGCAGTTAGAACGCGCTTTAACTACCGTGAAAGAGAAAAGTATTTTCACTAAGCCAGCGTGCCAGATACAAAGGAGGGGAAGAGACACAGGAGAGAGGATAGGGCTGGAATGCATTCATTCACTGTAGTGGTCTTAAATTAATCTGTGCTCCAACAAGAAGCGCAGGAAGAAAAAGAAAGAAAAAAAAAAATCAGGCTCCGTCCGTTTCAACAAACAATAAGCGTCTTAAAAACATGATGACTCATCTCTTCCGTCTTGACTTTCATCCTCCTCGTCCGCAGCTTGTATTCAGGCCTCGTCAGCACTCCGGGGGGGATGAAACAATGGCGGCAGTTTGTGTGTCATTTGAAAAGGAAAGAAAAAAAAGAAAGGCAGAATCCCCTTAAGGGTGGCGCAGTGACATTTACAACCACAATCCCTTCAATGGTTTTAGCTTAGCCCCCGAAACCCGAGCAGTTCTGAGCATTTAGGGGGAGACAAAGCAGCGCAAAGTGGATAATTGTGCGAACAAAAAGAACGGCGTGAACGGAGGAGAGGAAAGGGGGTAGAAAGAGAAAACTGAGAGAGGGAATGTGAAAATCCTCCACTTAGCTTTGTTTACAGTGCGTCAAAAACCTTATGACCGTTTAATCTGTTAAGCGCGTGGGTATTGTCTGGCTATCATCTAAAGAGGATGTCCCCCCCCCCTCTCCTCACCCTATGCTGCTCTTTTGCATTGCCACAAAAGGAGCTTAGTCTAAGCAGTTAAAAAGGCCGCTCTAAGCCATAAAGTGTGCCTGCAGCGTCCATTATATGATGTCGTTAAAGGGATACTGTGTCAGCGAGGCGTCTGTCCGCCACGCTAAAGGGACAGCTGACACAAAAACACTCCTATTGTGTTAAGCTGTGTTTAACCTCATCTGCGGGGGCCGGAGTGGGTGCACGTACGTGTGCGTGTGTCTGCTGTTGTCTTTAAGCTATTCTTAAGGGCTCAGAGTTTGCCGTGTGCATGTTCAAGTCCCTAAAACCCTTCTGGATTCTACATATCGGCTTGCTTGCATGTGTGTACCGTCATGTGGATGTACTGCACGCGCATGCTTTAGTGTGAGTTAAAGTGCGTTTTTGTTTTGTCGTCGTCGTAGTCGTTGTTGTTGTTGTTGTGTGTGACTTTGCCATCTCAAGTATTTGTGCGTTTGCCGCATTTATTCACTGCTTCAGCAGTTCAGCCTTGTTATGACTGTGATTGTGTGCATGTGTGCGCCTCTGAGCCTTTTCCCTCGCTGTAATACTGCTTCTTAAGAGTTCAGAGTGGCCCATTTGTCACCTCGGCCAGCATGTGAAGAGCAGATTGGCACCGAAATCACCTCTATGTCTGGCAGACAGCTCTGTCTGGGGCACTGCTGCTGCTGTAGCACGCTGCGTGTTGGATATCTAGCATTTTCATAAATGTGACAAAAGGAGCATAATATGCAATGTATTCACTTAGCCGACGCAGATCCAAAGTGACTTACAAGTTCATTGAATTATAGGAACAAGAGCTAGACCCGTTGCAGTAAAATGAGACCATATCACATCCGATTAGACGGGGTATAATTTGGACCTGGTCTGGCTCAGGTCCCAGGGTAGGTGGGCCTTCTCCTTCTGCGTGTCTCATTTCCCAACATCGAAAGGTTCAGAAAAATCCACAAAATTGGTACCGCCTGGCTGGTTCTGTGTCTGCTTCTTCTATCTGCTGTCTGCTGCTGACGTGACATGATTGGATGCTTTTTAAATGCCCCAGTGGAGAGTCGCACACACAACACGTCTTCAAAACGTCAAGCCCTTGTCCCATCCTGCCGGCTCGCCCATTTTACACAGACGACGATTCGGCTCTGTTACTCCGCTGCCGGATCAACGGCGGAACAACAATGCCGCCCACATTCCATGTTTGGATGTTTTATTCTAACCTCGAACAGGCTGTATAAAAGGAGCTATTGTGATTATTGGAGATGAAGGGGTTCCTCACAGGTATTGACAACATCGGAGTCAAAAACATTTGTTTTTCTGTTTAGAAATCATTTCCGCTTTAACTTTTTGTGGTGCTTTACATTTACTAGACCACCAGAGTCTGAGTTTGGGATAGTCTTTCTTGTCTTTCCACAATGTTATAACAGATATCTTGTCACGTCTTTCAACTGTACATTTCCTTGTTATGTTCCTTAAACACCGGCATTGTCTTTGTGTTCCATTTGCTATAGCTGTACTGTTTTTTTGTTGTGCCGTTTTGCTGCTGTAATGATTTTGCGCCGAGGGATCTTTACGTCTTACTATTCATGAGTAACGTTTTAAAATAGAGCATGACAAAAAACAATTTGGTTTAATTCAGGGAAACTATTCAACATTCATTCTGGAGGGTATAAAGGTTCCATAATTAGTTTTGCGTAATATCAATCAAGCTGTATGAGAGTATATTACACTTTCAAATGGAACATAAGCCTTAATGGAATCAGTTGTATATTTTTAATAAAATGAGCAGTTAATTAAATGCTCTGTTCTGAGCCTTTTACCTGTGACAGGGCAACAACGGTCTTTTAAAATGCACCAAAACAAATAGGCCTAATCTATTGGTCAAAGTGGGACATGAGCAAACATGACCGAGCCAATACATCACACTCCGAGCGGAATGGATGACTTGTTGAGGAAATCACACCCATCTCACCCCTTCAGGAGACCTTCAGTAATGAGTCTGCTTTGATTTTATTATACCATTGCTCTTTGTCTTCACCTCTGGCCCTATCATTTTATCCTGCTGAGACAGAAGGGATGTCATGGAGGGGGAAACAAGAGTGTGTGTGTGGGACAGAGCTTAAACCAAACCTATGCATAGCAAAGACCGCACTTACACCTGGCATTAACAGGTGATGACATCTGACTATGTGATGACATCTGATCATGACCGTTTGCATTTACTGTACCCCTGGTGTTCCTGAGCATCCCCCGTATCTCTACTCTGCCAGCAGGGTGCCTGGATCTCAATTTGCCAGGACCAATAAAGGCAGAGCTGGTGCACGTGTCTAATAACATGATGATTCCCAGGTCAGGGGAGCAGATAATGCTGTATGGGTTCTACTCTTTTATTATATTTATTGCTTATGTGATCCAAGTGTGGTCCGGCTGATTCAATAGCATTCAGAAGTTGGGCTGAAATCAACTACAGTACAAAAATAAACGAGTAGAGCTCATAGAGCATGTGCTCATGTCATTTGTGGAAAATATCGAGAGTAAAGGATTCTCGCGTTTTACCTTTTCTTTTATGAGTCAGTATGCCAGAATACAACAAAGAGACGCTTTGTTTCTCACCATTTTGCACCATCCGAGGATGGATCCGTGTGTCAGACATTGAGAATTTCCTTTTTATATTAATGCTTCAATCAGACATGATGCAACACACATGTAATGCAGCGGTGGAGCAGCTCTCATTGATTTCTGAGAGATGTATACCCCTAAAAGACTGATGGCCTACGTGATGACCATTATAGGCTGGAAGATTTAACAGATATCATCTTTTAAAATGCCTGATATATAAATACTGATACTAGGTATTCAGTACACTCTATTAATATCTTCAGGAATTAATTACTAGGAAAAACTGACAAATTCCAAAAGGACAAAATCTTTCCAAACTGAATATAGACATTCGAAAGATGTCCTTAATTCCTCAAACTTATACTAGGAAAGGAGAGAAATTGGGTTTTGGGGCGAGGCTACGGGAAGAGAGCGAGGTGGGGAAGGGATGGCAACGCATTCGTGAAAATGATAACATTTGAAGTAGAGATCATTACCAAGAAAAGAAAAAAAGCAGCAGATTTAAAGAATAATACATGTTACCAGCGCACATTTCTCTTTGTTATGCCAATGACACAGACCTAGATTACATGCAAGCGTTTGAAGATGTGCCAAGGAAGTGCGAAGGTACAAAGAAGCCAGATTTTCATTCACACACATATTCACACACTCGCACGGAAATTGTTGGCAGTCACTCACATTGGCTTGGATCCTCTTAGAGGGGAGAAAATAAGCCAAACCTTTCATCTCGGTAAACATGTGCTATTTTAGAAGTCAACTACTTGCATTGTGTGTGTGTGTGTGTGTGTGTGTGTGTGTGTGCACGCAAGTGTTAGAGAGCACATTGTGTCAGGAGGTTTAAAGAGAATGATATTCAGGGTGAAAAAGTTAATCCCAACCTCAACTGTATTAGTCACACTCCTTGCTTTTTACCCACACAAACGCACAGCACACACATATATACACACAGAACACTGCACAGGTGACTCTTGGTTGCCCCCTTCTGATCAGCTCAGTGGCATTTTCACAATGTTGTAGTCCGTCCGCTTCGACTGGAACGCTCGGAAAGTCCACTTGGTCCTGTCTCTCTTGGTGGAATGACATTTTCACATGCATGCTGCAGCCAAACGAATAATAGCAAGTTGCCGACTTTGGTCATTTGTAAGTAAGATTTCTGCCATATCCTCTTTGTTCAGAGCAGAACTGTTAGTTTTGATATTAACACATTGGTGCGGCCTTCCTTTAAGGTTTTGAGACAGAAATTCCCTGCTGCTTGGTTGTATTCCCAAACAAAGCAGAAACATGAACTCCAAAGATGACACAAGGAAGAGGAAAGGAAGGAGAAGAAGAAGATTCACGTTTCTGGTTGAAACAAGATGGTGAGTGAAACAGCTTGCAGGACAGGGCAGAATGACTGTGAGCCACTGGAGATTTCAAATTCTTACAAAACAAAACAATTGAACTCGGCAGTTATGATGGGAGGGTGAGGGGCTTCTGGTTATAATGAAACATTGTCTTGACACTACGAGACGCAGTGACATATTGCACTTCTTGTAAGACATTGGTGTCTCTGCCTTTGTACTTGACACATCACTTCCTTCCAGCTGTGGTCTGTACAGAGTGATAGATGGAGCCGCACATCAACATCTGAGTTTGGGGCACATGGTTTACCAAGTCCTTGGGAAGACAGATCTCGTGCGATCCCGTGTATGGGCCAGGGGGTTCTCCTGGGGACTTGATCAATGATAAATTGCTGATGATAGAGATCTGGTACTTTACCTTTTTATACTTTGTATTTTATTTCCTTTTGATTGAGTCGCATCTGAAATGGTGAAATCTCTGCAATGTTGGTGTCAAAGTCCCTCATAGAGATAGTGCCATCAACCCTGCAGACCCTTTTCACCTCATCATTGTGAATTAATAAATAAATCATTACCCTGCAATGGCCTCATCCATGAGAACAGTAGGTGTGTCATTGTCATTCCTTATCCCCTGTGGAGGCCCAGGCTGGAGGCCTGAGCCTCGGAGCCCCAGGAGGAGGCCGGGCCAAGTATGGAGGGGCGTGTCCGTCCCATACGGCCCTGCCCCACCAAGATGGGAGCGCACCTGCG
>JAVQJF010066454.1:0-25625 GCA_036023855.1 Gadopsis marmoratus | reverse complement strand
TTTATGGCAGATGAGTAAAGCTGTAGTTTCAGTTTAACGAAGCTTATTGTTTGAAATCAACTCAAAATCAAGTGGTTTAACTTGGACCTTCTGTCTATTTTTTTTTAAAACGTGTTCTTATATTTTTACACATGTTGGAAGATGAGCGCAATTTAACAGTTCTTAGATTATATAAGCTGGTTGTATAGCTGGGTTTGTTTTGACAACAGTAATGCTCTCTGTCAGGTGTTGCACCAACACTCCTTTCTCTGACCTCTTTGTCACATTTCAGAATTCCACTGTCTGCATCCAATAAAAACAATCGAAACATTGCTTTCCCTCTTTTTTTTATCATAAATGGCTGTGTGTGGGTGAAATAGGTAAGTTGTGCCCAAAGGATTTCTCTGTCATGGTCCCACTGATCAAAACCTATCCACCATGAGTGTAATGGGCTTTATCCTACATGACGCACTGCAGCCTGCCGTTCACTGAAAGCCAACACCTGTGACGAATCCAGCCTTTATGAAATGGGTGACTCACATGGACACACGCTTTGTTCCAGGACAAGCAAGTGATACAGAGCTGCGTGTGAAACCTCCCCTGCTTGTAGGCATGCAGCACCAACACCTGAACTATCTCTGCTATGTTCAGCATCTCAAAAATGGTTCTTGCCTCTTTGCTCAAATGCTTTGCTGGCGATGGAGCCAACTCTTGGATGTTGGGCGGAGTGTCTCGTTCTAGGACTGAATTATAGGTCATTTTTCATACCTCAGCGTGTAACTTCAATGTTGTTCTCTGTCCAAAGTTGTCTGGCTGATGTCTCGTACATGGTTATCATGGCAGCTGTGATTGAATGACCTTCAAGCTGTAACCAGACAGACAACTTTTGTCACCTTCATTTCTTGAATTTTGATTATAGTTTTTCTTGACTATCGGTTCTTTCCCATTAGTGTCTGATGTATCCATTGCTGTCTAATATATACTTTTTTCAGCCTCAGTAAGTTGCATAAGTTAATAAGAACTCCTAAGATTTTACTTATATGGTGTTTTGAAGGTCATTGCAGACAGAGGCAGATTTATGATCTTGGGCTAAATAAATAATGTTGACGTGGGTTTGCGAAATACTGATTTAAACCACTATCACACTAAAACGCTCCACCAAGGTGTCTTTGATGATAACACCTATTGAAGAGTTGATGAAGTATTAGGCTTTGCCATCAATACTCGGCTGAAAGAAAGGTAATAATTCCAGGATCTGTGTAAAAAGTCCAAACAATATTACATTGGCCAGTTGTTAAATATGCCCATCCCCTTAGGCCTTATAATGAAGAATTATTTTATAGCAAGCCTCCATAAAAATCTTCCCCTAAAGTAAGACATAACATTGAAATAAAGTCGAAAAGAATTAAATTTGATTGGGTGATCAATACATATTGTATGTGTTTATCTGTAGTAAGTGATACGCATTTATGTTATTGGTGGTCCATGTTGTGTTTTTGTTTTTTTGCAGCCGATCGACCAATCAGCGAGGGGAGGCGGGGCTTCGCGTCCCGGTGTAGGTTTTGAATCGCTGCCAGTAGCGTGTTTCATCTCCCGGCACCAGCCTTCCAGTCCAACATGTGGCAGCAATCGTGTCATGTTTTTATAGGTTCGCCCTGTCTGGAAAAGTGTACTGTGACCAGCGTGCAGGTAAGAAACATGTCAGGTCTGCTCATCAGCAAACTCTCCTTAGCCAGTCGAGTTCAAATTAGCTAAATGTATTCACTGAAAAATGAATGTGGATGATTCTGCATTTCTGCGCACTTTCATTAGGCAGAATCAAACCATCCGCGTGTCTGCATGTCACAGTGTCTGCATCGCCCTGTGGTCAAGGTGAAAACAGGGCAGAGAGGCTGTGCTTTATTCCAATGAGGCGGCCAGTGAACTGGATTGATGGGATGTGAAATGCAATCAAAATGGGACGTGATTATGCATCTCAGTGTAAAGCCAAACAGGGGGGAGGCCATTCCAACACACACACTCACGCATTATAAACATGTGCGCAGGGCATCATCCACCCACAAACACAAAGAACAATCAGTCCTCAGTGATAAATGCCAGCATCTCTTCCATCCAAGTTTCACACGGTCGCTACATGAATATTCTGGCTGGACAAATAGCTCTGGTTAGGAATCAGCAGACGCAGATTCAAGAGAAGCAAGATTACAGTTAAGTACCAATTTTATTTTTGGGTTAATGGGTTTTTGTTTGTATTCAGAGTGTCTTGTAAATGCTACGGTATCTGGATTTGTCTTCGGAAGGCTGTAGAAGAAACATTGCTCTCATTATCTACGGTTGTAAACTGTATGTAACTCAATATGTGATCCTGTGAAGAAATATGTTTATCTATCTATCTATCTATCCATCATTGCAATTTTCATTGGTTGTTTTTATAATGTGGCCATTTTGGCTGTGTTAACAATCATACAAGTAAGCATAATGTACACTGTATAGACATTATTGGCAGTACAGTTATTTCAGTATTATCGGTACTGGCAGAGTGACAATCATCTATATGCTTATTTTTGCGTAACACACAGCCTTGCCAGCTGTATAGTCGCAATGATTCAAGAGAAGATACCTCAGTCAGTTTGGACAAAATGATTTGTTATATGTCAGTTCAGGGATTTTACATGCCTTTTTATTCATTAAATTAAGGTGTTAATGTGCTGTGCTGCTCCTAATGGATTAAGTTAGGTTGAAACATTAACCCTGTTTCTGTCCCAGCATGGTAATTCTGCTCATGATGTTTATGCTCAAATTGAACTACCACTGACCCAGTTCTTGAGGCCTGATCTTTGTGTAATGAAATTCAAAGAGCTGGAAACGGGAGCTTTCAAAGTGTAACCTGCTGCGGCTTACAACTGACCTGGACACTTCTTTGATTGGTTGGGAAAAACATACATTTACATGAAAATGATACAGCAAGGGACTAATGTTTTCACACTCTCCTCCCTGACACAGATGAGGCAGCAGGTGTGGGAGAAATGTGAGTAGATGTGTGGGCCCGTAGCGTGACACAGAGCAGGGAGATGAGGACCATTCTTCCTGTGTGTGGAGGTGGTGATGGAGGGGAGTCCCACAGCCTCCGCAGCAGGGTGGGCAGGATGAAGAAGCTGCTTTGGCTCAGGCCCAGTCACTGCGTGGACGCCCACATGGACACGGAGCCCGGCGTGTGGCTGACGAGCTTCCAGTCTCTGGACACCGATGGACTGAATGAGGTGAGTTAATAAGGGGTTCGCCTGTGATGTTCCTTTGCTGCCGTTCACTGTCATGGCTGCCCTAAAGCCTCAGATCACTTCAAACTCTCACCTGACATTTAATTTGTGTTGTTTTATTGTGTTCAATTTTATCTCAATATTTTAAGGACGTTCAGGGGTCATGGAACATTTTCTTAAATCAGAACAGTTGTCAAAATGTCTTGCGTGGAAATAATGTGAAAAAGTCAAAGCATCCAATACAGTTATGCCCACTGTAAACCCCCAGTTCGTTGCCTTTTGGTCCAACAGGGCATGATAGAGGCCAAACGCACCCCGAATAAATGTAGCAGGTTCACCAGTGAAATATGGAAATGTCCACCTAGAGCCAGGAGATGTTACTATAGTGTCCACTTTGTGGCCTTAAACATTGACTGGGAATTTGGTTATTCTAATGTTGGGATTTCTGGCTTAAATGTTGTCCTTATTTGGCTGCATGAGAGATAACAGATTCACATCTGAGTCCGCATCACCCACCTCTAGGGCTGCAAGTGATATTTCCTTGTTGTTTTATCTGTCAGTTTTCCAGATTAATTGTTTGGTCTATAAAATCTAACACAAAAAAAATAAAACGGCCATCACAATTTCCTAGAACCCAACAAGTTCCTTGTTTTGTCTGGCCAAAAGTCCAAACCCCAAAGACATTAGATTTACAGTGATATAAAACAAATAAAAGCAACCAGTCTTTTTTTTTTTGCAAAACTAGAACCAGCAAATTAGGGCTGAAACTAATTTGTATTTTTATTGCCAGTTATTTCTCACTTAATTGTCTGGTCTGACATGTCAGGAAATTGTGAAAAATGTTGACAAACCGTCCAAAACTCAAAGCAGATTCATTTTACTATTGTAGACAACCACGAAAGACTAAGACAACCAACCAAATGTTTACATTTGAGAAACAGGAATCAGTGATTTTTGCTTTAAAATTATTATTTTTGAATGAATTAACAAAGAATTACGATGAATCCATTATCAAAATAGTTTTCTGTTGATCAACTAATCAATTAATTGCCTAATCGTTTCAGCTCTACAGCAAATATTTGGCATTTTTGCCAAATTTATTGTCATGAAAATAAATTAATCAATTATCAAAATAGTGTTTTATTCATTTCTTGGTCAGCTGATCAACGGATTTATTGTCAAATGGTTCCGAACCTACCATGAGTAGTGTGTGTGTCTCCCACGAACCTTTTAGTGTCTTAGATTTATGTAATTCATTCCTATATTGGATTTATCATTGTATTTAGTGTCCTCTGCTATGTAAATCATTACTTAGTGAATTATTAGGGGTAATTGGACTACTGGTAGAATCATACACACGTCTGACCGAACAGATGTCATTGTTTTTTTTACATCGGGTTTCTCCCAGGGAATTTCTGCTGTTCTGCCCATTCAGCTCTTTTTGCACTCGTCACGAGCACATATTTGGTGACACGAAGAAGGAACTACAGCTCCCTGTCCAAGACGTGTATCATATTTCTGTGGGTGTGCTAAAACAAGCCTTTTTAATCATGCAAGGTTTTGAGGAAACGACTTCAACCAGCATGTCTCGGTTTCACCTTGCAGGCATGTTTCCGCTTGATGCCTTCCTGTCGCCTCATCACCCAGTCGTGGGTCTAATGAGTACTAATTGAGGTCTCTCCTGGCACTGTTTCTCTGCTCTTTTGTTCAGCCTCTGTAGAAAGGGGGTGGGTGGCATGTGCAAACATGGCACAAAGCGATGGTAGATTTTCACTTCAGAGGGACAGGAACTCATTAGAGAAACAAAAAGCTCTTTATTTTCTTTGAGCTGGAAGAGCAGCAGACAGCCTGACTAAAGTCATCCCATCTGCTCAGCTTCTCATTGTTAACCATAATGTGTTTCTGCTAGTCAGTTTGTCTCGTAATAATAAAATGCAGCGCTTTCACTAGTAACCGGCAGTGATTCATTTGTACATTTTCCTGATTATGTGCTCCCTTGAGGTCCCAAAGTTAAAGATATATTTTAGCAACAGAACAGACCTGTTTCATGTGGTATGTTCCCCAGCCACGCCCCCGACACCCTGGGCAGGAACAGACTGTCGAGAAAAACTGTCCCGACTGGATTCTTTAGAGGCAGCGGCACTGATGTGCGCTAATCCTAACATGTCCGTTTGCATTTCACATTTTATCTGGGAAGCTGGAATACAACCACACTAGTAGTGAAGTCTTGGATTCTGTGTTTTTGGAAGTACTTATGCGTCTTATGCTAATAGTCATAAGGCATTGTACACAGTCGGCTCATAATCTCTTTCCCTGTTTTTCATGAGAGGTTTTAAGATCTTACAAACATCGTGATGGGTATAATAAGCGGGGTTGTGTCTGCACTCTTTATTGTCTGCTTCAACAAAAAGGCTGAGGCTGTATTCATATCCAGTAAACATAGGCTCTGGGAGAGGCGGTATGTGAGCCATCACACCAGTAGTTGATGCTGACACCAGAGCCCACAGCTTTGTCTCTACTCTGCTGGAGCCACAGAAACCAGAGTTGGATGCCTTTTTTATTAAGGACAATATATCACAAGCCTTAGTATCAACGAATAACCTTACCTTTCATGTTAAATTTTAAAAGCAAAAATTGTCACTTGACTTTACACTCATGCTTTATTTACAATGTCTTACTGCAAGCCCTCAAAATGCATTGTGAAGCTTCACAGCAGCTTTTATCAGCATCCCTCACCTTTACTGTTACTCCACTCAATTTTGGATGAATCTGTACTCTCAAGTTACGGTCACAATTTGAAATTTGCAGGACATGTCAAACCTCAACCGCCAACTGAAGTCGTTAAACCTAGCACCATATTGCCAGGCTGCAAAATCTATTTTATTTATGACTCACATGCTAAACTCTACCCTGAATGAGGTTCATTCTTCAGGATTTCACTGTTAGTAGGTTTTTACTCTTATTTAAATAATACAGTGATTTTATTTTTTTTCAGTAGGAAATAATTACTGTACATTTTAATGGTATAGTTTGAATACTTTTCCAACACTGGTTTGATGTCCAGGTGTGTATTACTACCATTACCTATACTGTACTAGGCAACTGGTACTACTGCTGCCACCATTATAATTATACCTGGAAAAAAATCAATGATAAATTGAAAACTGTGTGGAGATAAAGTATATAACACTGTGGACAATGTTCAATATAACCTTTAAATTATTTCTCAGGTACAAAATTCACATATTAAATTACATATATAATTCACAAACTACCTGTATCTATTGAGTAGCAATATTTCTTTAACAGCATCCCTCAAGAAAAAATCTGCATAACTCAACATTCAAAAGACATAAAGCAAAGAACATACAGTATGTAGTTACTTAACTGCAATTTAAGGACACGCAGTTTGCCCTCTAACTTTATTTAATTAAAATGTTCAGGTAGGCCACCACTTGTGTTAACAGTATCATCAGTATTAGTCAGTCATCATAATATCTGATTGCTTTCATCTCTGTATCCTCATTGGTCAGTAACGTTAGCCCCGCCCGCACCTGACCTGTTAGCCCCGCCCAGAGAGAATCCCTCTGTCGGCTCGTTTCCCTCAAACGAGTCCATCCGCTGTCCCGCTGTCGCACTAACTAACCCCTCCGACACCAGGCTCTTCCTCCTGCCGGTTCTTTGCTACCTGACTGGGAAAAGAATGAACGTGTCCGATGTAACTGAGACTGCAGTGACCTGTCGGAGGACGGAGCTAAATCCTTAGTTTCTGCGGTGCAGTCGGCTGTGTAGTAAGCAAAGGGAGATCACAGACAGGATTTTGGGATTTCCTCTCCCGCAGCGCATGACAAACATGGGAAAATGGCACTTATCGATGGTAGGTTCAATGCAATGCTCTCTGACTTGTTTTGTGAAGGATGACGAGCTGGGACTAAGTTGGCACACGAGTTTGTCTGCACAGTGTCGTTTTGTCTAACTTTAATTTTTTTTTTTATTGCCAGTCTCCATGTGTAGTCAGCCACATGTGAACCTCATTCCCTCCTTGTCTCTGGTCGCCAGGGCAAACATATATTGCTATAATGGCTTCATTGAGTGCAGGGTGTGCAGATCCACCAGTGTCTCATTGTGTCTGGCAGCTGGCAGCACACTGGTTTTTGTCTGAGTTTCTGTCATGTGATATCAGCTGTTTGTCAAGCATCGTCTGCTTCTATTGTTGTAAACAGCAATGTGATTACATGTAGCCTGTATGGACAAACTGGCCCAATGACTAGTTGTTGAGGATGGGATCAGGGTCGGCATCATGCCAGCAACCCCTGTACTTAACAGAGTACTTCGTGTACTTTCACTGCCTGTGCATAGAGTCCAGCTAATTCTAGTTGTACACCCTGTTGTTGAAGAGGCCTGAGACTGGGGCAACTTAGATCTGGATCATCAGCACTGACTGACACAATCGCTCATTGCAATAAAGCCTTTTCCTTCATGACTTTATCATTTACTTCATTTTAAGTTTGTGCCTGTGGAATTTCAAGTTGTGGTCGTGCCACTAATGAAATAATTCTAAACGGCATATATTGGCCTGCTGTGTCTAAATCGGTGATCATGATCTCTCTCTCAATACTGTTCTAGCAGTACAGGACTTATCTTGCAGTTTTTAATTCAATTGTAATGCTGTAGGCAATGCATTCTATTTATGATGCAGTAAATAAAAATAGCGTTGTCCTTTTTGGGGACACATCATGTGTCAAAAGATTTTCAGTAAAAGGTAAAAATCAATGTTCTAGTGCTGGGCCATGATTTCACATTAGTGTTTATCATCACTCCAAATATGCCAAAATCTCTATCTGGATGTATTTGATATATCAGTTCTCATGTGTAAAATAAAAAGTTACAATGTAAAGATATTTTTTGAAAACTGTATGATTTTTGTTTAGTAAAATACATCATAAAGCAATATGACTTCAGGAGATTTCCTCCTATCAAATAAATCACTTGTTCCTTTCAAATCCTGTCTGTTAAAGAAAGACCTCCTGATCGCCTCTGGCCACATTTGATTGTTTCTCTACAGTTTTGTGATGTAGCGTGAGGGGAAACGTCTTGCCGTTGCTGTTGTAAACAGGTTTAAAGTTATAATTAAAGTAAAAAGAAAGTGTCGTGCTTCAACACGCTGTCCCTGTGTTTGTGGATGTAAACAAACACGCCTGCTCATCGCTCCAGTCACCAAGTGCCTGTCTGCGTCAGAGTTCAAGGCATGAGATTAATTGACGCAGCGATGGAACCGTTTTTAATGACATGACGCAGTCTCAACTCTTATTGTGTTTTTTATTTTTCGTTTTTTTTTCTTTGTAAGATTGTCGCAGTAATTCAGTCAAGCAGGCAGAGTCGAGAGAGCTCCATGCCTGTTGGGGATTCAGAAAAACTTTAACATTTTGTAAAGTTTTCCTGCTGTGCAGTGTTTTTTCGTCACGTGTTTCTGTTTCCAAGTTCATTAAGGTCAGTGTTATCTACCATATCATGACGAAAGGAGCAGCGTAGAAGGCTGCATCAAGCGTTTGGGTTGTTGGTTGCCAGATCTTGATGACCTTGCATTCTCCCCTGCAGGACCCGGTGCAGGAGTGGGGGGAGGAGGAGGAGGACGGGGCCGTGTTTGGCGTCACGCTACGCAGGGAGCCCGTCCTGCTGGGCGCAGACACGGCAGAGCCCCCTACGGCCTTCGTCCAGTACCACACGGTGAAGGTGCGCAGGATGAAGGCCGGCACCCTGGAGCGTCTGGTCACCCACCTCCTGGACCAGGAGCACCAGGAGCCCGACTTCATCCCTGTCTTCCTCTCCACCTACAGGGCCTTCACCTCCACCAGGACGCTCATCGAGCTGCTGTTTCAGAGGTGAGGAACTGTCCACGCCAAGTTTTGTTGAACCACAGACTTCTGTTGAGCTGTCTTTACACAAACCATGGTGTCTCAGTCAGCTGGTCTGCAAGCCCACATATTGCTGCTGTTCGACGCATCGAGGGGTCCACTCAGTTCAGCACTGATGATTTATCCTGATGGAGACCCTGTTCAGAAATGCACTTCACACACTTTTGCTTTCTCGATATGGATGAGAAGATCAATACCAGTCTCATATCTTTCCATTCAATATGAAGCTGGAGCCAGCAGGCCGTAGCTTAGCTTAGCATAGAGACCGGACCAGCAGGAAACAGCTAGCCTAGCCTAAAAACGAGTTGTTATATTAGTTGGCCTTATACGCCAGACTATAACATACAAGATATAACCTGTTCATTGTTGATCAGAGTTTAGAGGTCGGTTCATTTTCTTACCTTAGGACAGAGCCAGGCTAGCTGTCCCCCCGTTTCCAGTCTTTGTGCTAAGCTAACCAGCTAACCACTGTAGCTTCATATTTAATGGAGAGACATGTGAGTGTTATCAATCTTGTCAGCTAACTATCAGCAAGACAGCCCCTAAAGGTCAAACTATTCTTGCCTTTAAAGCGGCCTGTATTTTGTGCACGGGGAAAATATATTCCAAACGTTAAGTCACATTCACTTATGAGGATGAACAAAAAAAGCTGGCCAGGTGTAAAATGATTTTTGGTTGCTTGAGTTAAACTGAGTTGCTCAACAAATTTCACCCTTTTGAAAAGTGAAGTTAGTTAAAACGTCTTGATCTCGATGACACCTCACTATTAGATACAGATTTATGTTTTCTTTTTGTTATTCACATGTCCTACTTTTAAATAGGTCATTGCTGTACGCAGATGTCAGTGGGGCAGGTGTGTAACCAGGTTTTTTTCAATAAGCCAAATGCGTACATCAATTACCAAAGAAGACCGCTATTCAACACCCTTTGTCCGCCTCAGCTATTCACAAATCTCTATTGACGCTGGGCAAGTTTCTATGATGGGTATTATCGTCATGAACCCAACAAAGCAGTCAGGAGTTTTGTTCCATTCCACAGTGGCCATGGCTACGCCCTCCACACCCAGCAGTGGCGCTTCTTCACCTCGCTGAGGCTGAGTGAGGAATGCTCTTCTGCAACTAATACAATTCAGGGTTGGACACAGAAAGTCTCTTTGGATTTTAAAGCTCCCTAAGAGGCCATTTGTAGGAATAAATACAGATTTCCCAAACCAGTTTTTTTCCAAGTTTTAATATACATAATTAAAGAGCTACAACGGGCTCCGATACAGTCCAACTGCCCAGTCTTTTGACTCTCTCAGGTCCTTCCAGCTCACCTTTGCTGAGTGTACTGCAGACGGCTGCCTGTGGGAAACTGCGGGCATTCGCGCTGTTCACTTGATTTATTAATTGTCAAACAGTGACCCTCGTATCTGTGCTGCTCGTGGCAACAGGTTTCCTGTGAGCTTTATGTGAGGTCAGCCTCAGGACAACCTGGGAAGTGTGTTTTCCCTCCTGTGCCGTGCAGGATTTTGAACAGGATGTAACATTTTGTTGCTCTCGTTAACTTGTAAACCACCCTTACTGTAAACTTTATAGGTGGTGCATACATGAAAATGTATTAATTTTAGTTTGATCACACACAACGTTCACATTCTTTGATTTACTCCCTAAATGTCACCTATTGCTGTACAATTAATTTTACAATTTAGTTTTTTACAATTTTACACTTTTGTGTCGCGTTTTGATATATTGTTATGAAACTTCGGCCATGTTCCTACAGATGTGACAGCATGACAATATGCTTCAGTTATACTGCATATATATTCTGATGCCGTTCTAGATCCCTGAGGGAGACATTGGTCTGTTTACACTCATCACCCTGTAACAAGGCCGCAGTGTCACTGCAGGGATGCAGACCGTTGCCACAGGATGAGCACTTCTAGAGGATCGATCCTCCTGAGGCCTGTTGTTGTTTACGGGATGTTTTCTATCACCATGTTGTCTGTTCATGTGGTGATTACCATTGAAATGTAGTTCTCGGCTGATGGGTGATTGTGTCCTTTTTCACAGAGACGACTCGAACATCAACCTGGATAACGGTGTCTGCCTACGCAGGTGAGTGTGGGTCCCTCCTCCATTAACAAAGAATAGCTTGGATTTGCCATCAGTCCAAATTGAGTGTTGATCATTGAGATGAATGGAGTAAAATTAAAGATTACCACCATGAGACTTTGCCCCATAAGTGAACAATTACAATTTTTGTTTGTCACAAATGATGACAATGTTATCCAGGCCTCCCTTAATCTCAATGAAGGGTTAAAATGAACACGTAAAGAACTGGGACTATAACTTACTTATTCATTCCCCTGATCATCCCCTCAGTACCTTGCTCCCGGTGATCCGGCTGTGGCTGGAGGAGTACAGTGAAGACTTCCACGAGCCCCCTCAGTACCAGACCCTCCGGCTGCTGTATGTCCACTTGCGGCATCACCTCTGCTTCAGACGCTTGGCTCAGACTGCCGAGAGCCTCCTCAAGAGGCTCCAGGAACAAGGTACAGAGGAATGGGAGATGTGATCATGTAAGATTTGTTGATGTCCTACCAACACGATGCATGAACGGCAGGCCACCGTGGCGTCTGTGTGCATGTGTACTGTATACACTGTACATGGTGTATTACGTAGATGATCAGAGTAGAGTTTCAAGTACCTCGCTGCATACATTTTCATTACAGAGGATTCATTTGGAAGTTTCAAAACTATTCACTCTGATGTAGCGTCATGTTGACGTCGGCCAAACTGATTGTAGATTTGTCCCCGCTGAACTGTAGGTGATATAAAATCCTTTCAGCCGCCTGTTTCGTTGTCATTTATGATTCTGTGTGTCTGACAGATTGCAGCCAGTCTGCGTCGGAGAACAACAGTGAGTCATTGCAGCAGGAGGACAGAGATCAGGAGGACGGAGGAGAGACGGCCACTAAGGAGGACGACAAATCCAACTTTATGGACTTCCCTGTTAGAGAAGTGGCGGAGCAGCTGACCAGATTGGACGCTGTAGGTTTCATTGTCAAATATCTCAACGCTCCTTTCCGTGTCACTGTGGGTCACTCCTTCACATTGTGTCTCCCTGTCATCATGTATCCCTCAGGAGCTGTTTGTCAGAGTGGTGCCCTTCCACTGCCTGGGCTGCGTCTGGTCCCAGCGTGACAAGAAGGAAAACCGAAGCCTGGCACCCACCGTCCGCGCCACCATCTCCCAGTTCAACGCCGTCACCAACCGTGTCATCACCTCCCTCCTCTGCCCTTCCTCTCCCAGCCCTTCCACTTCCCCTCCCATGTCATCCCAGAGCTCCTCCTCTAACTTCCTGTACTCCTCCACTGCCCCGAGCTCACCTCTCAGCGAGCACACCAGCCCCGCCCACAGAGCTCGCATCATCGAGAGGTGGATCGCTGTCGCTCAGGTCAGTGAGGTTAAAGGTTTACAATGAAGTGATTTGATGAACATAACTTTTGTCAAAACAGTGTATCAAAATGGCGTTTTCTTGTGTTTCTCTCTGTGCAGGAGTGCAGACAGCTGAAGAATTTCTCCTCTTTGAGGGCCATCCTTTCAGCCCTGCAGTCCAACGCTGTGTATCGCCTCAAGAAGACCTGGGCTGCTGTCAGCAGGTCAGCGAACGCATAACTTATTAAACAGAGTAAAATGTCAAATCATTTGTTGAGTTATTTTTTTAGGGAACAAATTAAAAAATGGCAGGTGAAAATCTGCTGAGAAGAAAGATAGAAAATCAGTTCCACAGTCTGTTGAGTTATTTATCTTTTTTCGGACATGCAGCCTTGCTCAAAGTGACTGCAAAAATAACAGATTTACTTTGTTTGTTTTTAGGGAAAGCATTGCCACATTTGACCACTTGTGTGAGACCTTCCCTGATGAGAACTGTGTGCTGAGCAGCAGAGAGATCCTGGTGGAGGTAACTTAACTACACGTGCTTTTGACGTAAACACAAACGTGTTCAGAGAAGATGGACTGATGGCTCGGCCTAATTAATTAATGAGGCAAAGATCTGTGTAGTTATGTACCGTTGGTGTGCCAGCGGTATGGGTGGAGAGGAAAGGAATCACTGAACAAACTACTGAATGCACTGCAGTAAATATAAAAACCAACAGGTTACTTCCTGGCCTGCAGCCTGATATCTACTGTGGTCAGTTGCAGCCTTAGAGTATAATGAAAGGTGCCGTCCTGTGCGTGTAATTCTCAGAAAGGTTCTGCTCTGCAACATAAAATAAATGCCCTGTAATTAGTTATCCAATAAGCCCGAATGAATGTTCAGTCTCCAGTTCTCTTGCCCCTCTGTGTCCTTTGTTCCCTGTGAAAACAGTTGATATGAATGTGTACTTGGCGATATTAATGTTATGAGCATAAACCCCGTTTCTATACAATAAGGAAAAGGTCATTAACGGCCAACACAAATAAAAGTGACTAGTTGGGCACCAGTTATAATCAGCCGTCATTACTTTAGTTAATACGGTCTAACCCTCACCTTGTTTACACACAGTCCACACCTGAGGGCATAAAGGGCTGGTTGGGGCTGTAATTATGTGGATGTGATTTATCTTTGAACACGTAGCTGTCACGCAGCCTGCACTGCAGAGATCACCACTCTGTTGGGTGTGGGGGGGGGGTGAAAAGAACAATTTTACATAGCGTGTCTGCTTTGTTGTCGTCTCGCATCCAGCACACTCTCGCAATAACACCCTGGATTTGAGCTGCTCTCGTCGTATCAAAGTTGACTGGACTGTTGTTTCTCCTTTCTGCAGGATGGCAGTCAACCAGATGGCAGTGCCACCTCGGGCTCCAAATCACAGATGGTAAGAAAAATAACTCTCGTGGTTCCTCATTCTTCGGTTTGACCACCAAAATAATGTGAATATGTCAGCTAGGCCAGCCAGTAAAAAAAAAAAATGAAAGGAAGAAATTAAGATACCTTTTTTTTTTCTGCCTGGATCATCAATTCTACTTCCCTAGAAGTCGCATGTATTCAAGCTGATGATAATTTGCTAAAATAGACCCCAGAGTTCCAGTTCCCACTTCTTTTTCAAGCTGTTCATTTTGATTTGGAAAAGGTTTGTACACTTACAACTCGCATGACTGTCAACATAGGGAGGGATGTAAAAGCTGACATGTGTGCAGTGTTTTCTGCAGTTTACTTAGTCCAAAGGTTTTATAGCCCCATATTCACTTTGTTTAAATAGTGATGGCCTCGTGTTTACAGTATATTATTATATTTGCATTGACATTACATTGAGTGAGCTCAATATTCTGTCCTCAATTTTCTTACTGCAACGAGGCAAAATTAGCATTTGATCATTTTCTATTAGAGCAACAATAGGGGTTCACCACTCTAATTAAAATATGTCAGCGTCTTGCAAATATATTAAATTAGATATCTTAATTAGTAAGATGTTGGATCTCTATTTTTGGCAATTGTGCAGCCAAAATGTGAAAATGCTGCTTGATTTGTGTCGTCAGGACTTCAGCAGTGGTGTGGTGCCGTACCTCGGCACTTACCTGACCGTCCTCACCATGCTGGATACGGCACTGACTGACACTGTGGAGGTGAGTACACATCACACCCACAGACCCACCTGTTGTTTTTATTTTGGGCTTTTTTATGGTGCTGTAGTGGATTTCTGATGCCATATTTGTAACCCCGGTTTGTTTGGTTTTTTTATTTTTTCCCCTTGGTTCACAGGGTGGACTAATCAACTTTGAGAAGCGCAGACGGGTAGGTGTCGCCTCCTAGTGGTGTCTTACATGAATGTCAATAACCAGTGCTGACTCTCTCGTGCTTTTCTGTTCTGTGAATTAACCTGTGCTCTGTTTTTATTTCTCTCTCTCGTAGGAGTTTGAGATTCTCTCTCAGATTCGGCAGCTCCAGGCTTCCTGCTCCCACTACAGCCTCCCAGTCAACTCTCATATCACCACCTGGCTGCAGACACATACACTGCTCACAGACCAGGAGAGGTGAGACTCTGCACACAGACACCACTGCGGTACAAAACAAAGATGGTAGGGTGGATTGGGAGACTTTTGCGAAGCGATTGGCAAAGTTTCTGAATGTATTTTTTTTTTTTTGTCTCCTGAAGCTATGAGGTGTCTCGTGACCTGGAGCCTCCAGTTGACCCCTGTCCCAGCTCTCCCAACTCATGGAGCAGTCGTCTGCTCACTAAGAAGCTCGCCATGTAAGTCTGGAGAACCACCTCTAGCCTGTAACATACAAGCAGCTGCCAACAGCTGCCCTGTTTCGAATTTGACTGCTGTGATGTAAATCTATGTAAGACCCAGTACACGTAGACTGTCATGACATACACGACCTGCAGAGTTTCTTTTTAATTTGAGCAAATGCAGACGTTTATGAGGAAATAACGAACATCCTATCAAAAGATTCCTGGATCTGTACCAAAGAGATTTTTGCCCGGTGTTTAAAAATGTATTTGAGTTGCTGTTTGGTGAACTAAACTGTGTTTGCGTGTGCAGGTTGCGAACAGCTAGCGACAGCTCCCTCAGGAAGACCCACGCTGACCAGATCAGTGTGTCGTCTTCTGGCTCCAGCAGTTCGGACATGGAGGACCTCACCGCCCCTCAGTCCTCCCCACCCAGACACAAAGTCAAAGTAAGAGCACTGACCGACTCCAGTCAACCAAACACATTTTCACTGGGATTTGCTACTTAGTTGGTTTAACAACTGGGGAAATTGGTTTCAAATTGGAACCTAATATTCATATATTCTCCTCCGTCTGTCCCTCTCTTCCCCTCCCTCAGAATCTCTCACGCTCCCTCCACAATGTTGCAGAGGATTTCTCCTCCCCCACCCCCAGTCTTTCCAGCTCCTCCGGTAGCTCCTCACATCCAGACCTCAGCTCTTCTTCTCTGGTTCTGAACCCCGAGTCATCGCCGTCGTCGTCCAGCTGCTCTCCCCAGGCTGTGCTGCCCATCTACAACAAACAGGTCGCTGACTCGTGCATCATCAGGGTCAGTGTGGAGTGCGTCAGCAATGGAAACGTCTACAAGAGCATACTGGTAAGGATGGTGGTTTTGTAATCTTGGGTTTCTGAGGTCCGGTTGACTTGATTTAACACTTTCTAAAGAAAGGAAAGCAAAAGGAAAACACAAAGAAAGAGGAATAAGGAGTTTCTATTGCTTAATCATCTGTCTCAGCCTCATTACATGGAAAGAAAGCTGAGAGTAGAAGAGTATTTAAAAATAACACGGAACATTTTGTGCATGATCAGCAATCTGAAAGTTTAGTTTTCTGTGTCATTTCAAATAAGTTGCTCAAGATTTATGAGTGAACCCTTCAAGGCAACATTATGAATTTAGGCTGCCACTAAGAGTTATTTCCATTTTAGATGTTAATAATCAATTACATTTTTTTTTTCTCCACTAAATCAATAAATGTATGAAAAATCTAAAATGACTGATGTTCAAAGCAAGTAACCAGATTGTTAATTTCACAATGAAGGATTGATGAAGTTTTCAGGGGGTTAATGGGAGAGTTTCTGCCTGATAAATTATTAAAGCAATTAGCTGCTTATCAGTAGTGTTTATGACTTTATTTAAAAATGGCTTAACGGACTTATAGTGTCTCTTTTCAGTTATGGCAGGTCTCTCTGTGGCCACTGATAACTGTATTACTTTCAAATGAAGGTAATTGTCACATTTAGAGGTATTCTGAATGTCATACATCTGGCTTTCTGTTTCATCTCCAGCTGACCAGTCAGGACCACACACCCCAGGTGATTCAGAGGGCTCTTGAAAAACACCAGATGGAGGACGTCAGCTGCCACGACTTCAGCCTCTGCCAGATGCTCAACAATGGAAAAGGTGAGCTTCTTCTCCTCTAGCTGTCTAATGTTTTCTGCTCAGAACAGGATTTCCTCTGAGGCCTCCTGTTTCGTGAGCAGGAATTTCCCCTTCTGTTTTGTTTGTTTGTCTTTATGCCAGTAACATGTGATGAAATACAAAACACAGGCAAGACCACTAATGACAAGTAGAATTTAAAGCTTGTACTGAATTTCAACGTCGAGCAGCACCAGACCTGAGTTAAATCTTAATATAACTGAATATTTTTGTGTAAACTGGCGGAATATACGCCAATATTCCATTTGATAGCAGAAAAGGTTGTGGCCTCTGTAACACATCAACATTAACTTCATTATAGAGGAAGCAATAATTATTTCACTGCCTTCAATAAACTATAAGGCAAATCAGCCGCAAGACATTTAGATTTTCTTGTGAAGGGGTGTAACTAAAAAGGTTTTCTTTAAATGCAAAACAACTCTCTATACTCTCCTTCTCCATGCTATTAGTAGATTTAAAAAATGAGTCACCATATCATTCAGAGAAGTGCCGGTTGAATAGGTGTAAAATGCATAAGTTGCAGCATTTCATCACTTCACTCCTCTTTCTGCCTCAGAGCTCCAGATCCCAGACAAAGCCAACGTATTTTATGCTATGAGCACCTCGGCCAACTATGACTTTGTGCTGCATCAGCGCTGGAGGACTCACGGGAGACACCTCGGCACCACTTCCAGTCCCGGAGCTCAACCGAAGGGCCGCCATGCCAAGTGAAAAGCATCTGTCCTGGCTGAATGGACGTCTAGAAGGCAGAGGAGCTGCTCACCTGCAGCCCCACTGCACACCTGTGGCCGTTTGTATGCACTGGTCAGCAGGTGTGAGCTGCTCTGCCATAGAAACCAGAGAGCTTCGACTGAAAAGTAACCTGTGACGAGCTCTCAAGATGTTGAAATACTGAAACGTGTTATATAAGCTACACAGAAGAGACCAAGGAGAAACGCAGAACGAAATCAGGATTTTGTATTCTCATATTGTTCTCCATTATCTTATACATCAACATCGTTGGTTAGGTGAACCACAATTTACCCAACTGTCCTATGACATGCGCACATGTATTAATGTGGACAAATGGACAACACATTGTGGATTATTGTGCACCATAAACTGCACAGCACTTCAGGTTTCAGTGCGCCTAAATACAAACATCAGGCGCAGCTGGTCTTGGAAAACGGTCATTCTACAGGAGGAAATGTGGCTACGGACTCTGCAGCAGTATCTTGTCTGGGACTGGTGCCGCAGACGTGGGACTCCTCCTTCAGCCTGCGTGGCTGAATGACTACCTGACTTTTTAACCACGCAAAGCGGAGAGCAACAAGTGACTAAGTAGGAAAGCTCAGTGTTGGTTGATGAGCAAGCCTTCCCTAACAGATCTGGGTCAGATGCAAAACCTATCTGATTTCAGTCGTGCCGAGCACGTTGAAGGGCAGCGAGGCTCTGTTTGGACCCAAGCCTGTCACTCCTGACATTGAGATTTTAGTTGTCCTGAGAGTCTGTAAGAAGTATTCAGTCATCTTTTTGATGAAGTTTTATCTACTTAAGTTATTTAATGCATTTCAGTATTCAGCTTTTAGTGCAAAAGTGGCATGATGGAAATGTGTTAGTTTTTTTTTTTTTTTTTTTGGTTTATTTTGGATCTTCGCTCAGTCTTTAGTGCTACACTGTTTTCATACATAAATGTACTTAAACTGCATTGATATCATAAGCTCAACTCAAGATTGCATTATTTTCAATGAAGAAAGCTGACTTTTTACTGTCTGCTGTTATTAAGTGAAGGGGACATTGTATGTGAGCATAATGTGCACATGGAGTGCTTGTACTCTGTGGCCTCGGTTGGACTGTGGCATTTATGTCAGAAGGTTTAGAGAGTTGAAAGGCTGATATGGAGGATTCAGGCGAGGCTGCTAGCCACTAGTCTGTTTTTATCCAGAGCAGTTAAAGATCAACAGGCCTGCTGCAGTGGAGTGGTGTGTAGCTCACTGCACCCGAGTGACGCTGTGAATGAGATTAATCTGAAGAATGGTTCATGTATGTGAAAATGAAGTATGTGAATTTAAGTTGACAATCTCAGTGAAGTGAAATCACCCGCAAAACGCTTAAGGCAGCTCTCTGCAAGTATTAAAGGTGAACACTGGTTTGAAATTGTAGTTAACCGCCATTGGCTGATGCACACAAAGTGGGATTGCACCACTGTTTTAAAATGAACAAAAAAAGCACACACACTGGTGAAGATTCTCCTCGGTTTTTTTTGCAGGATTTTGTATCTTTGGGTGCAACTTGAATGCTGTGGTTTAAGTCAGGTGAGAGGTTGGTAGCAACAGTCCGGGAGCTGCAATATAGAGTATGAAGGAGTCTACAGCATGTCTGTCTGTCAGTTATTAGTAGGCTTTTGTGTTCATTCTCCATCATTTTGTGTTTGAAAGGTATGTGAAGGTGTCAACATTACTGTATGTAAGCATACATGTCATTGTTCTAATTTTTTATTTCAACAGATTCCTTTTTTTTAAGTTTAATCCAAGCACTTACTGTATATAATTAGTATTAAATGTCCACATGTAAAGCCAACTTACTATGAGAATTGTTTTAATTTATATTGGTTGTGACTTAGGAGTTTCTTTGGTCTGGAAAAAGGGGAAAGGCTGATATTTGAGTTGTTGATATCAACAAAAGGTCCATTGTGGTGCCTGATATTACATTTAAGATTCAGTGTATTATTTGTAATATACATATGAACTCTGGGGAGGCCAGTGACTGAGAATTACTGAAATTACAACTTCAAGTTTGATCAAACGTAATGGCTGCAGCTGACCGGTAGGTGGAGCCAAACATACTTTGGGGGTTTCATCCTGCTTCGCTCATCCTAGTTCCACTCAAAGACAAACAACTTGCTTATCCTTCAGCCAAACATCGAGTCTTTTCAGAGGGTACCTACATTTTTGGTTCGGGGGGGCGGGGGCTGTGGGAGGTTGTGACCTGTCTGGCCAGCTCTGTTTCATGTTGAAGGATCTCTAATTTCCAAATTTTAAACACACTTCTCTTCACTCACACACTTTAACGCCCTTCTCCTGCTGACAGTTTGGGTAAAATTTTTAAGTGCTCAGTGCAAATTGTGTGTGTGTGTGTGTGTCCTTTTTAACCATGTTTTTGATTTATTTCTGCTACTCTCTCCTGTAACAATACTACTGCGTGTCTAGACTGTGTTTACCTATATGTTCAGTAGGTGGAGTTGAGTAATGGTTTGCATTGATTAGTTTATCTACATCAAATGGCCATCTTTCATATGTGTCTGTACCTCCTATTAGTTTTGACCATGTGGTGGGTCAGGCAGTCAAGGCATAGAGGACACAGGTTTAAAGTACAAAACAAAGGATTTAATTACAATAACAAATCAGTAACTAAATAAACTACTTTAAGAACAACAGGGCCCTTAAAAGAGGTCAAACAAAACTAACTCTATGGTGAGAACCAGTTAACAAAACAGGATGTACACTTAACTAATCGACCTCCTGAATGAGGCCTGAGGGAAACCCATATACCCCATGATTAAACCAATAAACACCTGCAGGGGTGGACAGCATAACCCCTCACTACGTTTCCGCCTATGGAAACCCTAATCTCCCCCAAAGCTGGCAGTCATTGGTATAGTCCCTGGGCGGGGCCTCAGCATAAAAGTCTGGCTCCACCCTCGGCCCAATCTTTTGTTGGACCAGGAAGGAGCGCCGGGCCAGGTAAGTCAGAATTGTAATTGTGTTGCCTCAGCCATCACAGACCAACACAACGTCACCACCTGTGCAGGATGTCACAGTGACACTTTAGTCACATGGCTCCCCTCAACTGACTGCTCATGTTACACTGATGTGTGTGTGTGTGTTAGCTCACAGCCAAAGAAACTGAAATAAACAGACCATGAGTTCTTCTGAGGGCAGAGCTGTGTCTTTTTCCTTGTGGGTGTGGTTTCTTCCTGTCGTCCTCTTCCCCAGGGCCTCGTGGGTAATTGAGTCTTAATGGCTCCCAGTGTGTGCGGGGCCAGATCAGGCCACTTTCCTGACATGAACTTACAAACTGTCAACCGACAGGCTGACTAATATTCGGTCAACTGGTGTCATGTGAGAGCCGTTAACCCCAGATTGATTCACAGATGACTGACTAGTATTTTGGTTTAGTAGCAGCTCAGAGTACGACAGAAATAATAGTTTGTTTGGGAACAAAATCTTAGAGGCAGTGACCGTGAACACCCCAAATGCCAAAAAACTAATCAAAAACGTTTGCTGAGTAATTAAGAACATTACACAGCAAGAACTAGAAACCACTCAAAGAGGAAGTGTATCCATGTCAGGGCTGCCAAATCGAATCTTCTAGCTGTGTTGCTTTGGATCTCTGGATCAGAGAGAGGAAGATTCCTGACCAGAGTATTGAAATGAGCTTATTGCTGTAGTTCCACATATTGGTTTAACTGTGTCCTTTATCATGTTGCACAATATGCTGAGTTATGAGTTATGGTGGTTGATACCAAAGAGGCATCACATATAATAATTTAGAAACCAATTAGAAGGAAATGGTATGTAATAACCCCAACAAAAATGTCATGTTTTGTCTAATTTGTAGTTTTTGTAGCTTCCCCACCCCCTGTATTTCTAACAGATACCAGTTACCAAACTTGGTGAAGATTGAATGAAATTTGATTTGATGCAATTCTGTGTATTCTCAAAAGACTGGCCTATTTGCAGAAACAGTGATGGACCTAAAACTCATGGTGGCGCTATCCACCCCAAAACCTAACCAGGCTGTTTGACAGGTGTATGAGAAACTGAAACATGCAGGGATATGTTGGGGTTAGGGTGCACGTTTCCATGTAGCCGTCCAGTGATTCTTTCGTTAATTTAATCTCAAATAAATTTTCTGCTGATCAGGAGATATGAGGAATATGTGCACTCTTCTCTGTGACTTTCCATAGAAAAGTGCAGAATAAATGTAATCCATTTGAAGAAAATCCCAGCACCAACAGTAAGGGATAGGGCCACAGAGTGGAATCTGGAATATAATAGGCAACCCTGGTGCCCCCCTTCCAGAGTCAGACGGTGATAGGTAGTTTGCTTGTTAGTAGCATGGATAGATTACGGAACGGGCCTACTGGGTACAGGCCCAGGGCCCCTGGACAAGAGCCTCTGAATTAAGTGACTGTCAACATTAATTGTTGAAAAGTTAATCAAACTATTCCAAAAATGTGTAAAAAGAGACGTAATCTATCTACAAAGAGGTGCAAAGTGAGACACAAATGTCTGACACAAAACGGCTGTAGGCTATTTGGAGTATTTATTGATATACAGTTTAAGGCAGGTGTGGAAAAAATGCTGTAAACTAAGAATCCTTCCAAAAATGGAAGTGTTAATAGTTTAGTTTCATCAATTAACAAAATGACAAGTGAGCACACAAAAGAAAAATATTTCTAAATCAAATTAATATTTGGTGTTTCTACCCTTTGCCTTCAAACCAGCATCACTTCTTATAGATACACTTGCACAGTTTTACCTAGAAGACTTGATGCTGTTTAGAAGGCAAAGGGTGGTCACACCAAATACTGATTAGATTTAGATTTGTCTTCTGTTCATTCACTGCATTTTGTTCAACACTTCCATTTTTGAAAGCATTCTTAGTTTACAGCATTTTTTCACACCTGCCTAAAACCTTTGCACAGTACTGTGTATACATATAATGCCTGAAGTTGTTTATTTGGCATTCATTTATTACACTGAATAAACTATGAAACTAGTGATAGACTAGTTTATTATTGCCAAGAACCATTGCTTTAAATTTGAGTCCTAACACATTTTAGCACATTTTATATTATTACTATTATTTTAATTGTGCCCCCCTTCTTTACAACTGTGCTTTAAAACAGTGGGAGAAGACTTGCACACAAGCAATATGCAAACATATTTCTAATGCCTCTTTTGTGTGAGTTCATGTGTGTGTGTGTGTGTGTGTCCTGTGGTGGTTGTACAGTTGCAGGTCTGTGGTGTAACAGTAGACAGATGGGAGAAATGGCTGAGACTAATCTAAAGGGGTTAATCCACTTAATAACCACCACGAAGGACTACAGGTTACCTCACTCACCACAGCTCCAACATGTTGTTTGTCTGTCAGGCTCCGGGAGCTCCAGTCATGTTGGCTTACATGGGAAATGCGAACTGCACATTATTTGTGATGAAACAGCATCAGCTGGGTGTACTGTATCTGCAGGAGAGCATCGATTTATATAGATAGATTATACTGTAGATGGATTAAAAAAATCTGATCACATGCCCATATGTACATGTCTGTAATCATTTGCCCTCTCCAAACCGATGCTGAAGAGATCCCTTCCTAAAGTGATTTCAGTGTAAGCTAATATGAGGCTTCATCACTCTGCATTAGCCAATAAATCAAGTGGGTATCTTCCAAATGTACAGGCCTTTTAGAATCCCCTCTTTGTATTTCCTGTACAGAGTTTCCTTGCTGAGCAGAGAAGCAGAGTGCAGGGATAGTAACACAAAAAGAGACCCAGGCTGCTGAAGCCTCATATTAGCTTAGCTAGAACGAGGACTGTGTCTTTTAATGTACAAACGGCACGCAAGGATTGTAACAAAGATAGACTTGAACAAATTGAAACCTGTCCTTTAAGACATGCTAAATGAATGTTTTGTTCAGCTTCTCACGCCCAAAATAAGTATCTATTTATGAAATTCTGTTGTGTTTTTGTTTTTGTTTTGTTTTTTGTAATGATTTGACCCATTTTAGAACAACTGGAGGTCAGAGGTCGTATTCAGCGTGTTGAGGGAATGTCCCCAAACTCATAATGGCAGCCAGCTAACACGTAACGAGGACTTGAACGCGTATTTCAAACTGAAAAACATTCAACCCTTTAATTGCAAACTTGATGTGTACTTGTGTAGAAAATATCACTGTGCTTCACTCTACATCAAAACAATAAGTTACATCAACTTCTCCTGATCGATTAAAGAGCCAAGAGCTAAAGAGACGAAACAGGCTACATTCACATGAGACACTTCACATGAGACAAAAGCCATCCTTCACGTAAATATGTGCACACACCCTGGCAGCTGCAAGGTTTAACTTTATTTATTAATTTTAAAGGCTTATTGCTGATCAGTAAACAATTAATACATTCTTTATTAATAATGAACAAGCTTTTATTAGAAACAACATAAAACCCCTTATTGCCTTGCTGTAAAGTGTTACAAGACTTTCTTCCTCTCTGTGTTTAATTAACTTTATTGATCTCCAGTGATCTTCCAGTTAGACTATTTATGGAACAGTGTGGCAGCTTGGTGCACTTGAGCTAATGTGTTCAAGGGCCATTAGAGTTCCTCCGGTGTCAGTTAAATATCTATATTGTACACACGTAAATATGAGACTTACAAAGTGTAACACTTAACACCAGAGACTGAGTTCTCCAACAGCTGCATGGGAAACATGTGTGTCTGCACTGAATCAGTATTCATGATTACATTAGAACTTTTACTGTAAAGCTCAGTTCAATGTTAAATAGGTAAAACACACTAATGTGCAAATCCCTTCTGTTAATAATTTGATACATTGCGTAGATTTTGATTAAACAGTTAGATAGCTTGTAAAGGAATAGTTTGACATTTTGGGTATATACGCTTATTTACTTTTTTACTGAGGGTGAGATGAGAATATCAATGCAACTCTCATATCTGTGTGGTAAATATGCAGCTGGAGCTAGCAGCTGGTTAGTATAGCTTAGCATAAAGACTGGAAACAGGGGGAAACAACTAGCCTGGCCCTGCCCAAAGAACAAAATCTGCCTACCTATTTAACACGTTATATCTTGTTTAGCACTACAAAGAAACTACTCAATTACTGCAATTTGCCCAATTAAAGAAAGAGTCCATGTTAGTTCATTTTAAAGTGTTAAAATGTAATGTTCAATGTTTTCTTTAAAATAAATCCCTAAAAAATCTTCATTGGGAATATGTTAACATTTATTATAATCAAGTGCTGTGTCCTATATTGATTTTGACCCAAAGTGGACAGAGGATTTTGTCAAAGCTTTCTCAAATGAGATCCTGTCAAGAAAACATGATTACAGAAACAAAGAGCAGATCCAAGAAGATTTTTCGCAAAGCTGCAGAGCAGAAATGGCTTGAAAGCATGAGATGGTTCAGCAGGCTGACAAATTCATGGAGGAAGATGATGGATTGTTTAAGTCAGATGCAGAAAGAGTATCACTCTCCCTACACTCACACACGTATGCCAACAGGCTACTTCCTGTAGCACAAGGGCACACGATATGGTAATGGAACCCAAGGGTGGTTTAGCATTGCATAACATGGAGCTGATTCATCTCTCTTGCACGTGTGCATGCTCGCACACACACTCACACGTAGCTGTTCCTAGTGGCCTACTTTCATTTCAAAAGTGCACAACTTTCTTATTTTTACATTGTGCTGTAAATGCATCTGTGTGTGTGTGTGTGTGTGTGTGTGTGTGTGTGTGTGTCATAGTGTCTCACTGAATTTGGCTGTCCTTAAATCATTGTTGTACATACATCTGTAGCAGTG